>BMAO01031254.1:0-17113 GCA_019973975.1 Trichonephila clavata
TGAGAAAGTACAAAATCTTTAGAGATAATTGAGATGGCATAGGTAGGTTATGATTTATAATAAAATTACACAAGAGAAACAAATGCTAATTATGGATGAACTAGTACAAAATTTCGTATATTATATTTTCATAGTGAGGAGTTTTTCATCCGTAAGGTTTTTGAATATTTTCTAAGATAATAGAGCTTTTCCAAAATGCAGAGTATATTTTATTTTATGAAGAATAAGATTTATATAGCTGTATATTATTTTATACAAGTATGATAAAAATAATGGAAATAATGTCATGTAAAAAAAATGTTACGAGTTAAATATGTACAAAGGAATAAGGAGGTGCAATGAAAAAATATACGAGAGCAAAATGTCACACACAGACCAACTATCTGATTTGTGTTGCACCCTTAAATCATTTGAAATGAATCTGTTCCTTGACTCACTGGAAGAGGACATCACACTCCTTTTTTTATTTTCCAACTTAGTAAATCACTTAGTGGACTAAAATTTCACTTCAGAAATGAAAATCCATTAAAGTTTTGGAGAATCATCATGAGTCGCGTCCAGATCATTTTACAGACGTTATACCACACAACAAGATATTAAGAGCTATTATACTTAAAAATATCCTTACACACAGATGACCTCAAAATTGAATTCAGGAGGAACAACGAACGGATGGCATCATGAAATCCTCTCATTGGTGAAACTCTTCATAAATTACATAAGTACCGTGGAAACAACTCACGATGAAGCATTGACAGGAGTTGATTAAAAATATAAATAACTTTCATTTATGCAGCAAAATGATTACTATACCCCTGCCGTGTCTGAACTGCTGACCGTTTTCAAATCCGTGAAAAAATTATTCAAACCTAACAAATCTTCAGTGTCGATTTTTTCTTCGGGTATGGAAGAGTAATCCTTTTTTTCTTCAATTTTCATCTTTATGCCTCTGTACTTTCGCTTGCGTCGTTTTTGCTTCTTTTCCAAGGCTTCCCTCAATTTTTTGAGCGCAGAGGTCAATAAAAGTTCCGTTCGAAGATCCTTAGGTGGATCCTTTAATCGTGTTATTAACAGCAATTCTACAATCTGATCCTTCGTGAGCTTAGAGCAGCACATAATTTAGTAACAATTTTTCAGTGAAACGGATCAAAATATTCTTCTGTCAGAATTTTTTTTGAAGGTTGAATCAGATTATCGATATGAACTGTTTCAACAAATAAGGCTTA
Organism: Trichonephila clavata; assembly: GCA_019973975.1. NCBI lineage: Eukaryota > Metazoa > Arthropoda > Arachnida > Araneae > Nephilidae > Trichonephila > Trichonephila clavata. The sequence continues at coordinate 1,227 of BMAO01031254.1, forward strand.
ACGAAGGAATATTCATTAATTTCTCAAATGACACGGTATCAATACTTCAATGCAAAAAAAGTAGTACTTGACACGAAAAAAGTCATGCCATAAAGAAATGATAAAAATTAATTACAAAAGACGATAAATTTCAGGTAAAAAAAAATCTTGCAGCGACATGTGAAATCACGATGAGCAATCCTTCTGATCATTTCACTTTACTTCGTTACCTGGAAACTTCTATAGCAACTATACTGAACTTTTTCTAAGTGGCGTGTTCATAGCCCATAGCACTGAGAGATGATAGTGACAGATAAAAGGAACAAACAAGGCCGGACACGTAATGCGCAATTTCGTTGGCAGCACCTATTCCTATAATCTACAAACAAGGATGGGTTACTTTGCTATTTTTGGCCTCTTTTTGAAAATCGCCAAGTTCATCGTTGGCTTATTTGAACCTACTAAAATCATTCTTGCTATAGCGCTCGTGCTGGAAGGTTCGTATATAAAATTCTAGCGGGGAGATTTATGGATTAGGTATTTTATAACTTTGAATTATAATGTTTGATTGTTACATTTCTTTGCAGTTTTTATATTGTATCAATTTCCTGTTAAGTTTTCCATCATTTTAACATATTTGCTGATTTATGGAATTTCTAACTTATGTGAACAACTAAAAACTTTGATTCATAATTTTGAATTATTATTATTTTACTCTTTTTATATTGTATTTTTATTTTATTTTGTGCTTTGATTTGATGTAATTAACATTTTCCGTTCATCGACTTTCTAGCTTCTGCCGTGTAAAAGCTCGATTCTCCGATCACGTGAATGTAAAAATTTTATGCTTTGATTATTTATAATGTTTTAATAATACGTTTTAAAATTTCCAGGTATTTACCATTGTAGTAGATTCATTATTTTTTTAGTTCCTGCTGGGTGATTGCCCCTTGGCGGATCTCGTGAGTGTAAAACTTTTTCTTGTCGTTAAATCGAAAATTCTATTGATTGTTATGAAAAATTAACGTAAATTGTTTGGCTAAATTTTTAAATGATTGTGAGAATAATAATAGAAAATATAAATTTTCTGGAGGTGTTCTTGTAAAAGAAGGGTGCCCTGCTAGGATCCTACCAAAGGTAATAACACTATTCTTAATAAGAAAATACATTTATTTAATTAAAGTAAGAAAAAAATCATTATTGGAATGTATTATCTATTGCAAAAAATTTTATACGAATCACATGTAAAGATCTACACAATATGTTGAGATTTAACATTCCCTTAACCTTTTCCATATCATGAGTGAAATTGTAGATTTAGATATTTAACACATTTGCTAACATGTGAAGCTTCCTAGACATATAAAAGAAAAACTAGTTGTATAGAAATATCAAAGATTCTGTATTCCAATTATTAATGGAATATCTTGGTAGAATCACTCTTTATAAAGACTATTAAGGGATCAGTATAATATATTTTTCAAAGCATAATCAAGCATTTCAACTGGTTTATAAAACTTGTATAGAGTTCATTAAAGCTAATCTTGAAATGGGTATTGAAAAATCTTCGCTATTAGAATATGTATTCGGTTAATAGAAGTTTAATTGTACTTGACTAATAAGGAATGCTTTACTCTGTTGCTCATGTTATTACTAATAAATTAAATACAGGAAATATGTATTGTGGTTCAACATTCTGAGAGAAAGGGTGCCCAGTTAAAAATTAATTGCATTACGCCTTCAATGCACTTGGAAGAAATGATTAAATGATCTTGTTTTCCAATTTTGAAATGCGAAGGGAAATTTCTCTAGTATCTCATTTGGAAGGAATAAGTTCAATCAGATGTAAACAAATAATGGAAAATTTTAAAATTGCATCGACTGATAAAAAACCTGCTTTCAATAAATATTTTGATGATAATTATTGTAATTGTGCCTACTAATAGTATAAGTCACATCATCTACTTCTGCATGCCAATACTGATAAAAATATATATTGTTAATCTATATTCACAATACATGAATGTCCAATTATTTTAAAATGAAAATTTAACTGTTAGCAGATAGTTTGTTGAAAATACAGCATGACACATATTTAGCACATTATAGAATTTTAAGTGGTACTCTCCCCAGTTTATATCCTCACAACCTATTTCTATTTCAAAATGAATTGAAGATTCCTGACAGATATTTATGACCAGGCAACAAATTCTTGGTTTGTAAAATCGTGGACTAATGGAGATGTATTTTATGTTGTTAAAAAGATTATGGTAGCATTTCAGAAAGAGGCTATGTGTGTGTGTGATCAATGCCATTACAGGTGTGTAAAATTATCATGTTCGGCTTGGTATACATGTGAATGCTCAGATAATCATGCACCATGTAAACATATTAAGTTCATTCTTAAATTGTTTGAGAGATTCCATGTTGTTGAAAATGTTGAATATACTTCTTTCCATATCTCAGATAGAAAGTGTGGTATGGGGTCTTCCGCCAAAGAAATATGTAATGACATAAGAAAAACCAGGAGACTGAACTTCTACTTGTAGTATTAAATTGTTTATTGCAAGGTAAAATAGTTCAGGAACAATTGTCTCAACATGCAATTCAGTAAAAGAAAGGTAAAAAGTAATTACTAAAGAATTATTTACCTGATCCTCTTGTACCTACCTCCCAATCAGCATTTAAACTAGCAGTAAATATTTAAGCCAACTATTGGGGATATAAAAAGTAAAGCTCTGAAATGTTCTTTTTTTAGTTGTCAAGAAAGAAAACATTCAAGCTCAGGCAAGTCAGCATTACTCAATTCAAAAGCTATTTGCAAAAAAAAACTTAACTGTATCTTTAACACCTGATATATGCTTGTAGTGGAGTTGTTTTATGTTTTCCAAGACATTTAGCTATGTTTTTATGGGGTAAAGTTGTTGTATATTTTTATATCAGATGAGGAGGTAAGTAATTATCAAAAATGACCAAATTTTTGTCACAAATGGCTTTATGAAAGTATATTACAAGTATATAATTTAAAAATCATGCAGGATAGAGATTCCATTGCATTTGAATGTTACCACACAAATTTTGGAAAGTGATGGGAATATGGTAATTTTTTATATCATTAATTCTTAATAAAATTTTAGGCAGAAAAATTGATTTATACTTTTGGAACATACGAATTTAGAAATTACATGCATACTTTTTGCAGGTAAGTGTTTAATATAAAATATATAGAATCGGGTGGTGTTAATGCCTGCTATCAATACAAGCAAAACTATATACTAAAGTAAGTAATATGTTTTAACTTATGTGTAAATAATTCTTAATAATAAATTATTCATCATTTTGATAATATTTGTGCTGTTTGTTATACAGGAATAGAGCTTGAAAATCTGCCTTGCCTATATAGAAACAGGTATTTCATCCATATGTTACATTTCATGGGTGATGAGGAAAGTGGTACTGAAAGTAATGATATAATGTGATTGTCTTTTTTATGGTATAGATGAACTAATAAGGATTTATTTATTTTTTTGTCCAGTAATGGACCAGTTTTTGATATACTATTTGTTTTATAAATACTTTAAATAGTTTTAGTTTTTCAGGTTGCTTTATATGTGTTCTGTGTATCAACCAGATGAATGAAGTAAATATTCTTACATCTCTGAAAGTCTTGAATGACTTTTTGATCTTAAAAAGTGCTAGATGGAATTTTCAGCTGTGGTGACATATACATTATAATTGCATCACAGTTGTGAAAGACTTTCTAAAGCATTAAAGATTGTGTAATGTAATTAATTATATATATATATAGTAAGTAATATTTATATGATGGGAAATGCAATACAAGTTAATATTTTATTTAGTTTTAAAAGCAATCAATTGTCTACTTTTTTTAAGACTGTCAACAATATTAGTTACACAACACTTTTTAATACAGTAGGTATAATCCAAAACCATTTGAAAAATACAATGGTTTGTGCAGTAAAGTAGCTTAAAAGGTGGTGCATTCCATCTTATGTCAAAGCGGTACAAGTAATAAATTTTTCTTAAATCGAAAAACCTTGTATAGTTGATTTTTCATAATTTTTACAAGTTCCATAAGTAAACAATCATTAGCTGCATAGTTATTTATATTAAAATTTTAACATTTACATGCAACTTAAATACATTTAAGAAAAAAAACGTTTAACAGTACATGTTTTGTAAAGAGAATTAGGAAACTGTATTTCTTTTTTTTTAAAAAGGTATAAAGTATTCATTCAGTTTTGAAATCCTAGAAATATTATGTAAGTCAATTATTTCTTTGCTACTTTCCATAATAAATGATTCTGTTGTAGCTAAGTTCATCAAAATCGTTTCCTTCAACCACATAAGTTATACTAGAATCCTAAGAGGGTTTTCAGATAAAAATATAACTTAGTTCTTCGTTTTGCTAGTTATTTTTGTAATGCTTGATACTCAGCTTAACAAATATTAATTTTTTTTAAATACTATTAAAACTTCAATATTTTCGCGATTTATACTTTTGTATTACTATTTAAAAAATTTTCCAGATGTGCTAACTTTTGAAGACTTTCAGAAATATATAAAACTTTCAGCTAATTGATGAATTGAGCCTTCACATAACAAATAGCGATCTTACATCGATAGATTAAATCAGTCGCATTAAAATAGAAAGATAGCTTTTTATTGAACCTCGTAAAAAAGTTTGTTAATGTCTGTCTCAATTGCTACTATTACTTATTCAAAACTTGCATAAAGACTTCTATTTTTCTTTGGTGATCTTTTTGACAATCACATCGTTCTGATTTTTAAAAAAATGTATTAAAATAATTTTATATTATTATACTAATATTTTATTTTAGTAAAATGGTGAAATTCCGTAGAACTATTAATCTTGGAAGGGTTTTATTTGAAATGTAAGAAGATATTGCTGCAAAATAAAAGATTCGCAATAATATACTTTAGTATTCTAATGATATATTTCAATTATTGTGAGATGAATGAAAGTAATGCATTTATTAATTTCAGTAATGAAACATGTAAAACGAAATACAAAACAGGGTCGGATGTGTGTAACAAGACAAAATTTGCTTGATAGTAAATTGAGAGAAACTCAGGAACGATCACAACAATCTCATATTAGAAAGATTTGTCTGATGATTATAAAAAAGAATTCAAACAACACCTTATTTATTATAAATTTTCCGATAAATATCTCCGAAGTTTCGGGTTTTTTTTTAATATCTAACAATTGGATTCAGTTTATTGATCAGCAATAAAATAAAGAAATGTTTAAAAAATTTGCTTAGTATAAAAAATGCATAAAATAACAATTGAATACTATAAAATTAGAAACCTGTGTTGCTCCATGACCCAATCGATCAATTTAAAACATTGTCAGCATATATATATACCTGATAAGATTTGGGCTAAAAAAAACAAATTAAAAACTTCCTTACTGAGATCACTATGTACCCTAAGCTTAACATTTATAAAAACAAAATATAGACCTTTATAAATCGTTTCTAGGTTTAAAAATAAAGAAGGGGAGAAAAAAAATTGTTTTAGCGAAATGATTTTATGTTCATTGCAACAATAAAATTAATTATTTGTTAGAATTTTTTCGATAAATATCCGAAGTTTCTCGGTACTTTTGGCTTCCTAATCATTAAATTAAATTCTTCAATTAACAATAAAATAAAAAGATATTTATTAAATATGCTCAATTATATAAAAAAACAACGCATAAAATAACCATTGAATACCATGAAATTAGGAACCTGTGTTGCTTCAAGATCTATTCATTCAATTTTAAATACTGTTAACTATACACTCTTAAGGCGATATGGTACCATCTTCACAATTTTTTTTTACTTTTAATATTTGGTTTTAATTGCATTTTATAAAGGTTACTATTTAATAATAATTCCATTGCAAAATGTTTGTAAAATCTAAATTTTTTTACCTTTTTTAAGCATTTTTTAAATCCCTAAGGCTTTTTAAATATTTTCAAAATTTTTTTTCCAAGTGTCTTATATTATACTACATAAAACTGTGCATGGTTTTTTTTCTGCTGCTGCTCTTTAATTTTTTTATAGTTAAACTTCCAAAAATTCCCAAAAAAACATTAATTTTGATTTTGAAATTTTTTAGAAAAAGTACTAAACACACACATGTTAGAGCTAATCCTATGCACAGTTTTACAAAACATACATTTCAGAACATGTATAAAAAATTTCAAACCCATACTTCAATTACCAAAAAGGCCTTAGGGTTTTGAATAACAGTATATGTACAAAAATTCAACATGGAGAAATATGAGTTTGAAGTTTTCATTCCATGAATAGCATGATATAATATTCGTCGAATAGTCTGAAACTTTTATGAAATGTTAATTAGCTTATTTAAAATTACTTACCATAAAAAAATTGTACAATTGTAGAACAATTAAACAGTATACTGCCGTAATAAATATATAGAAAAAAACGAATGAAAGATCAATATTTCATAAAACTTTATCTTAATAATTATTTAAAAAAAATACACACACTTCAGAGCTAATTCCAAGCTCAGAGCTAATGCACAACATGTACAAAAGATGTTTATGCCTTTATTTTTTATTTCCATGATTTTAAAAGCCTTCGCATGTTAAATATTGTACACGAATAAAAGCAAAATCAAATAATTTATAGATAAAATACATCAAAATCTAAGAACTGTATATGTGCATTTGTTTAAATAAATATCTTAAAATATTTTAATAAAAGTGTTGAATCTCGCACGCATGGGATATATATATATCACCAAAAGCAAATATATAAAAATGGGGGAGTTTTTCTATTCTTGCGAATTAGATTTTTAATTACCCGAGTTATCAAAATGAGATTTAGTATTTGTGCTTTGGGAGTATCCGTTTTGAAGTTTCAATTTCATTCATAATAATATCATAAAAAGCACGCACACCTTTTAAATCTTGACCAAATCCATTTGATCTTCCCAGTAAATAATTCACAAACTAGAATTTTTGCATGAATTGCACAATTCTTTCTTAAAATGATTTATTACTGCTTGTATAATGTCAATCTCATTGAAGCGTATTAGAAAAATAATTAATTCATTTTTTTATCAGGCTCTTTTCTAGCAGATAATCTGAAATGTAGGCGGGGTAGTTGCTGTTTAGCGTCAAACATTGCTCCATTACTTTATGAAAAATGCAGGTAAAGCTTTGAAATTTTGCAGGCATATTTATAAAGATTCGGGGTATCAAATAAGCCAATAAAAAAAATTTCGACAGTTTAATGATTTTTAGTGTACCATATCACCTTAATAAATTTCGGGAAGAAAAGAAAAATGCTTGAGGCAATTATAAGCGCAAAATACAAACATTAACAAATCGTTTCGAGGATTAAAATATATTTATTTTTACGTATATATGTTTAGTTAATTGATGTTATTTTCATTGCAGCAATGTACGATTAATAATAATTGGATTATTCCAAATGAGATATAATGGATAAATATTTTTACTCGTCAAACTCAAAACTAAATCGCCAAAATCATAAAAGTACGTTGAACTTTCAAGATACAGCTGTGGAAGCAGTTCAATTATTTGGTTATCTTTCAGCAATGAATTATTTGCTGACAATCCCTGATTTTGGGATACGTACGGTTCCAGATGTTTCGAGGGAGTGGTCTTCATGTAAAGGTTTTAGAAAAAGCAGTTTTGTAAGTTTGACACAATGAGAAAAATGTTGTGTTAAAGCTTGAGCGTAGAATCAAGGCGATCTTGAATGACTGTGCCGCGAAACCTTCCATAAACACTTCTGTCATTCTATATGTGTTAGTTGTTAAACACAGATTTATATTTGTACTGAAGACATCAGTATTTGCTTCGTCATTTAATTATTCACCAAAATGATTGAAGATAAAAAATTTCTTACACATTATAAATATTTTAAATATAGTGATATCACATTTAAAATCAGATCCATCATAAAATAATTTGAATCAAATATTATTCGAAATAAGCTTGCAATTACAAAGAAATGCAAAGGAATTCAATCAAAAAAGTTCTGTATAAAATCTACATAGTATAATTTGAAAAGTATTTCTTCATATTATCCTCGCGTTCGCATAAAATTGAATAACGAAGAAGAAAAAAAATGTGCTTGATTCTTTGCTATAAAATTAATGTGTAACATTATTGCAATGAAAACATTTTTACTTGTGATAAATGTTGAGTAAATTTATTTGAAAATATATCACTATATTTTTTTACTTATAATTGCACGGAAAACTTTTTTAATAAAAATGCAATTAGTTATTTAACGTATTGTTAATGTTCGAGATTTGAAACACTAGCAAGTATTAAATTATTCGAAAAATGGAACTACTAAATAATTCAAATGGTACCTAGTAATGAGATATGCACAATACTATTTCGAAGTTCTGAAAAGACATAACTATTTTGCTCGAAGGAATAACTATCAAAAATGCTAAAAATTATAAAGTACAGACACAGGGGGGGGGGAATTCAAACAAATACAATGATATAAAATTTTTCATGAAAATAGCTCACACATACCTTAGCTGTTAATATTTTTGTTTTTAATGAGTTTTTCTTTCTTTCTTTTTAGATAAGTTTCTAAAAACAGGTATATTTCCGAATATATCAAAAGAAAAATTTAAGACAGATGGTAGAAAATTATTCATAATTTCAAAAGAAATAAGCTGTATGTTTCAGAGAAAGTACAAAAAATCTTTTTAGAGATAATTGAGTATTGTTGCATAGGTTGCGATTTATTATAATAAAATTACACAAGAGAAACAAATTTGCTAATTATGGATGAATAGCACATAAACATTTCGGTATATTATATTTTCATATGTGAGGAGTTTTTTTTTTTTTTTTCATCCGTAGTTTTTATAATATTTTCTAAGATAATAGAGCTTTTTCCAAAAAACAGAGTATATTTTATTTTATGAAGAATAAGATTTACATGTTTCGTATATTATTTTTATACAAGTATGATAAAAATAATGGAAATAATGTCATGTAAAAAAAATGTTACGAGTTAAATATGTACAAAGGAATAAGGAGGTGCAATGAAAAAATATACGAGAGCAAAATGTCACACACAGACCAACTATCTGATTTGTGTTGTACCCTTAAATCATTTGAAATGAATCTGTTCCTTGACTCACTGGAAGAGGACATCACACTCCTTTTTTTATTTTCCAACTTAGTAAATCACTTAGTGGACTAAAATTTCACTTCAGAAATGAAAATCCATTAAAGTTTTGGAGAATCATCATGAGTCGCGTCCAGATCATTTTACAGACGTTATACCACACAACAAGATATTAAGGGCTATTATACTTAAAAATATCCTTACACACAGATGACCTCAAAATTGAATTCAGGAGGAACAACGAACGGATGGCATCATGAAATCCTCTCATTGGTGAAACTCTTCATAAATTACATAAGTACCGTGGAAACAACTCACGATGAAGCATTGACAGGAGTTGATTAAAAATATAAATAACTTTCATTTATGCAGCAAAATGATTACTATACCCCTGCCGTGTCTGAACTGCTGACCGTTTTCAAATCCGTGAAAAAATTATTCAAACCTAACAAATCTTCAGTGTCGATTTTTTCTTCGGGTATGGAAGAGTAATCCTTTTTTTCTTCAATTTTCATCTTTATGCCTCTGTACTTTCGCTTGCGTCGTTTTTGCTTCTTTTCCAAGGCTTCCCTCAATTTTTTGAGCGCAGAGGTCAATAAAAGTTCCGTTCGAAGATCCTTAGGTGGATCCTTTAATCGTGTTATTAACAGCAATTCTACAATCTGATCCTTCGTGAGCTTAGAGCAGCACATAATTTAGTAACAATTTTTCAGTGAAACGGATCAAAATATTCTTCTGTCAGAATTTTTTTTGAAGGTTGAATCAGATTATCGATATGAACTGTTTCAACAAATAAGGCTTAACGAAGGAATATTCATTAATTTCTCAAATGACACGGTATCAATACTTCAATGCAAAAAAAGTAGTACTTGACACGAAAAAAGTCATGCCATAAAGAAATGATAAAAATTAATTACAAAAGACGATAAATTTCAGGTAAAAAAAAATCTTGCAGCGACATGTGAAATCACGATGAGCAATCCTTCTGATCATTTCACTTTACTTCGTTACCTGGAAACTTCTATAGCAACTATACTGAACTTTTTCTAAGTGGCGTGTTCATAGCCCATAGCACTGAGAGATGATAGTGACAGATAAAAGGAACAAACAAGGCCGGACACGTAATGCGCAATTTCGTTGGCAGCACCTATTCCTATAATCTACAAACAAGGATGGGTTACTTTGCTATTTTTGGCCTCTTTTTGAAAATCGCCAAGTTCATCGTTGGCTTATTTGAACCTACTAAAATCATTCTTGCTATAGCGCTCGTGCTGGAAGGTTCGTATATAAAATTCTAGCGGGGAGATTTATGGATTAGGTATTTTATAACTTTGAATTATAATGTTTGATTGTTACATTTCTTTGCAGTTTTTATATTGTATCAATTTCCTGTTAAGTTTTCCATCATTTTAACATATTTGCTGATTTATGGAATTTCTAACTTATGTGAACAACTAAAAACTTTGATTCATAATTTTGAATTATTATTATTTTACTCTTTTTATATTGTATTTTTATTTTATTTTGTGCTTTGATTTGATGTAATTAACATTTTCCGTTCATCGACTTTCTAGCTTCTGCCGTGTAAAAGCTCGATTCTCCGATCACGTGAATGTAAAAATTTTATGCTTTGATTATTTATAATGTTTTAATAATACGTTTTAAAATTTCCAGGTATTTACCATTGTAGTAGATTCATTATTTTTTTAGTTCCTGCTGGGTGATTGCCCCCTTGGCGGATCTCGTGAGTGTAAAACTTTTTCTTGTCGTTAAATCGAAAATTCTATTGATTGTTATGAAAAATTAACGTAAATTGTTTGGCTAAATTTTTAAATGATTGTGAGAATAATAATAGAAAATATAAATTTTCTGGAGGTGTTCTTGTAAAAGAAGGGTGCCCTGCTAGGATCCTACCAAAGGTAATAACACTATTCTTAATAAGAAAATACATTTATTTAATTAAAGTAAGAAAAAAATCATTATTGGAATGTATTATCTATTGCAAAAAATTTTATACGAATCACATGTAAAGATCTACACAATATGTTGAGATTTAACATTCCCTTAACCTTTTCCATATCATGAGTGAAATTGTAGATTTAGATATTTAACACATTTGCTAACATGTGAAGCTTCCTAGACATATAAAAGAAAAACTAGTTGTATAGAAATATCAAAGATTCTGTATTCCAATTATTAATGGAATATCTTGGTAGAATCACTCTTTATAAAGACTATTAAGGGATCAGTATAATATATTTTTCAAAGCATAATCAAGCATTTCAACTGGTTTATAAAACTTGTATAGAGTTCATTAAAGCTAATCTTGAAATGGGTATTGAAAAATCTTCGCTATTAGAATATGTATTCGGTTAATAGAAGTTTAATTGTACTTGACTAATAAGGAATGCTTTACTCTGTTGCTCATGTTATTACTAATAAATTAAATACAGGAAATATGTATTGTGGTTCAACATTCTGAGAGAAAGGGTGCCCAGTTAAAAATTAATTGCATTACGCCTTCAATGCACTTGGAAGAAATGATTAAATGATCTTGTTTTCCAATTTTGAAATGCGAAGGGAAATTTCTCTAGTATCTCATTTGGAAGGAATAAGTTCAATCAGATGTAAACAAATAATGGAAAATTTTAAAATTGCATCGACTGATAAAAAACCTGCTTTCAATAAATATTTTGATGATAATTATTGTAATTGTGCCTACTAATAGTATAAGTCACATCATCTACTTCTGCATGCCAATACTGATAAAAATATATATTGTTAATCTATATTCACAATACATGAATGTCCAATTATTTTAAAATGAAAATTTAACTGTTAGCAGATAGTTTGTTGAAAATACAGCATGACACATATTTAGCACATTATAGAATTTTAAGTGGTACTCTCCCCAGTTTATATCCTCACAACCTATTTCTATTTCAAAATGAATTGAAGATTCCTGACAGATATTTATGACCAGGCAACAAATTCTTGGTTTGTAAAATCGTGGACTAATGGAGATGTATTTTATGTTGTTAAAAAGATTATGGTAGCATTTCAGAAAGAGGCTATGTGTGTGTGTGATCAATGCCATTACAGGTGTGTAAAATTATCATGTTCGGCTTGGTATACATGTGAATGCTCAGATAATCATGCACCATGTAAACATATTAAGTTCATTCTTAAATTGTTTGAGAGATTCCATGTTGTTGAAAATGTTGAATATACTTCTTTCCATATCTCAGATAGAAAGTGTGGTATGGGGTCTTCCGCCAAAGAAATATGTAATGACATAAGAAAAACCAGGAGACTGAACTTCTACTTGTAGTATTAAATTGTTTATTGCAAGGTAAAATAGTTCAGGAACAATTGTCTCAACATGCAATTCAGTAAAAGAAAGGTAAAAAGTAATTACTAAAGAATTATTTACCTGATCCTCTTGTACCTACCTCCCAATCAGCATTTAAACTAGCAGTAAATATTTAAGCCAACTATTGGGGATATAAAAAGTAAAGCTCTGAAATGTTCTTTTTTTAGTTGTCAAGAAAGAAAACATTCAAGCTCAGGCAAGTCAGCATTACTCAATTCAAAAGCTATTTGCAAAAAAAAACTTAACTGTATCTTTAACACCTGATATATGCTTGTAGTGGAGTTGTTTTATGTTTTCCAAGACATTTAGCTATGTTTTTATGGGTAAAGTTGTTGTATATTTTTATATCAGATGAGGAGGTAAGTAATTATCAAAAATGACCAAATTTTTGTCACAAATGGCTTTATGAAAGTATATTACAAGTATATAATTTAAAAATCATGCAGGATAGAGATTCCATTGCATTTGAATGTTACCACACAAATTTTGGAAAGTGATGGGAATATGGTAATTTTTTATATCATTAATTCTTAATAAAATTTTAGGCAGAAAAATTGATTTATACTTTTGGAACATACGAATTTAGAAATTACATGCATACTTTTTGCTGGTAAGTGTTTAATATAAAATATATAGAATCGGGTGGTGTTAATGCCTGCTATCAATACAAGCAAAACTATATACTAAAGTAAGTAATATGTTTTAACTTATGTGTAAATAATTCTTAATAATAAATTATTCATCATTTTGATAATATTTGTGCTGTTTGTTATACAGGAATAGAGCTTGAAAATCTGCCTTGCCTATATAGAAACAGGTATTTCATCCATATGTTACATTTCATGGGTGATGAGGAAAGTGGTACTGAAAGTAATGATATAATGTGATTGTCTTTTTTATGGTATAGATGAACTAATAAGGATTTATTTATTTTTTTGTCCAGTAATGGACCAGTTTTTGATATACTATTTGTTTTATAAATACTTTAAATAGTTTTAGTTTTTCAGGTTGCTTTATATGTGTTCTGTGTATCAACCAGATGAATGAAGTAAATATTCTTACATCTCTGAAAGTCTTGAATGACTTTTTGATCTTAAAAAGTGCTAGATGGAATTTTCAGCTGTGGTGACATATACATTATAATTGCATCACAGTTGTGAAAGACTTTCTAAAGCATTAAAGATTGTGTAATGTATTTAATTATATTTATATATAGTAAGTAATATTATATGATGGGAAATGCAATACAAGTTAATATTTTATTTAGTTTTAAAAGCAATCAATTGTCTACTTTTTTTAAGACTGTCAACAATATTAGTTACACAACACTTTTTAATACAGTAGGTATAATCCAAAACCATTTGAAAAATACAATGGTTTGTGCAGTAAAGTAGCTTAAAAGGTGGTGCATTCCATCTTATGTCAAAGCGGTACAAGTAATAAATTTTTCTTAAATCGAAAAACCTTGTATAGTTGATTTTTCATAATTTTACAAGTTCCATAAGTAAACAATCATTAGCTGCATAGTTATTTATATTAAAATTTTAACATTTACATGCAACTTAAATACATTTAAGAAAAAAAACGTTTAACAGTACATGTTTTGTAAAGAGAATTAGGAAACTGTATTTCTTTTTTTTTAAAAAGGTATAAAGTATTCATTCAGTTTTGAAATCCTAGAAATATTATGTAAGTCAATTATTTCTTTGCTACTTTCCATAATAAATGATTCTGTTGTAGCTAAGTTCATCAAAATCGTTTCCTTCAACCACATAAGTTATACTAGAATCCTAAGAGGGTTTTCAGATAAAAATATAACTTAGTTCTTCGTTTTGCTAGTTATTTTTGTAATGCTTGATACTCAGCTTAACAAATATTAATTTTTTTTAAATACTATTAAAACTTCAATATTTTCGCGATTTATACTTTTGTATTACTATTAAAAAATTTTCCAGATGTGCTAACTTTGAAGACTTTCAGAAATATATAAAACTTTCAGCTAATTGATGAATTGACCTCACATAACAAATAGCGATCTTACATCGATAGATTAAATCAGTCGCATTAAAATAGAAAGATAGCTTTTTATTGAACCTCGTAAAAAAGTTTGTTAATGTCTGTCTCAATTGCTACTATTACTTATTCAAAACTTGCATAAGACTTCTATTTTTCTTTGGTGATCTTTTTGACAATCACATCGTTCTGATTTTAAAAAAAATGTATTAAAATAATTTTATATTATTATACTAATATTTTATTTTAGTAAAATGGTGAAATTCCGTAGAACTATTAATCTTGGAAGGGTTTTATTTGAAATGTAAGAAGATATTGCTGCAAAATAAAAGATTCGCAATAATATACTTAGTATTCTAATGATATATTTCAATTATTGTGAGATGAATGAAAGTAATGCATTTATTAATTTCAGTAATGAAACATGTAAAACGAAATACAAAACAGGGTCGGATGTGTGTAACAAGACAAAATTTGCTTGATAGTAAATTGAGAGAAACTCAGGAACGATCACAACAATCTCATATTAGAAAGATTTGTCTGATGATTATAAAAAAGAATTCAAACAACACCTTATTTATTATAAATTTTCCGATAAATATCTCCGAAGTTTCGGGTTTTTTTTAATATCTAACAATTGGATTCAGTTTATTGATCAGCAATAAAATAAAGAAATGTTTAAAAAATTTGCTTAGTATAAAAAATGCATAAAATAACAATTGAATACTATAAAATTAGAAACCTGTGTTGCTCCATGACCCAATCGATCAATTTAAAACATTGTCAGCATATATATATATACCTGATAAGATTTGGGCTAAAAAAAACAAATTAAAAACTTCCTTACTGAGATCACTATGTACCCTAAGCTTAACATTTATAAAAACAAAATATAGACCTTTATAAATCGTTTCTAGGTTTAAAATAAAGAAGGGAGAAAAAAAATTGTTTTAGCGAAATGATTTTATGTTCATTGCAACAATAAAATTAATTATTTGTTAGAATTTTTTCGATAAATATCGAAGTTTCTCGTACTTTGGCTTCCTAATCATTAAATTAAATTCTTCAATTAACAATAAAATAAAAAGATATTTATTAATATGCTCAATTATATAAAAAAACAACGCATAAAATAACCATTGAATACCATGAAATTAGGAACCTGTGTTGCTTCAAATCTATTCATTCAATTTTAAATACTGTTAACTATACACTCTTAAGCGATATGGTACCATCTTCACAATTTTTTTTTACTTTTAATATTGGTTTTAATTGCATTTTTAAAGTTACTATTTAATAATAATTCCATTGCAAAATGTTTGTAAATTAAA
>BMAO01031255.1:0-81249 GCA_019973975.1 Trichonephila clavata
TTTTTTTTTTTTTTTTTGTTGGGGTATACTTTTAATAATTTCAAAATTTGGCGGCATACTAACAATAAAATATGTTTACTTATCTCTAATGTACTTCCATCTATCCATGAAAGAATGTTAAATATACCACAAATACCCTTAGTTTATTTCTATAAATAACTGAAGGATTTGGTTACAAATTTTTATTTTTTTCTCAGAGTATAATTAATAATTTTAAAAAAATTGGCGCACACATAAGTGCCATGGCACAGTGGTTGAGAATCACTGATCTAATGTATTGCTTTATAAATTAAATATGTAAATTTTTGTTTCAGTGGTGGTGAAGCTCAATTAGAACCTCAACAAGAATGCTATTCAAGGAATGCTTTCTATGAGCAAGGGCGCTATTAGGTTTTCTAGTCAAGGAGATCCATCTGCATTGTCTATTCAATCCTACAACCATCAATAAAGGCTGAAAATATGTCTGAATTATCCTTACACATATGGACAGTTCCTTGTAATCTTTCTATTTTGGCAAGAAAACAAATCCACCAGTGCGCAGTGCTAAAATTGCTTTAGGTTTCTCTAGATATAATAATAGTAATAATAATCAGGAATATGATGATTTTGAAGAACAATTGAAGCAATGTCATCAAGAGGGAGATTTATAGTATGTTTCAATATTTCTCCTTTCTTTAAAAATGATTTTTTTTATTTAAAATATTTTTATCAATAATATTTTATTTTTATTTTAGTTGAGGTTTTTCTTGCTGCCAATTTTGTTTCATTTACGAAAATATATTTAAAAAATTGAATTTTTTTTTAATTTGGAGAATTTTTTTTATATGCATAATAATACCTATTTTGTAAAAAAAAATATGCTACTTATAGTTGTCACAATGCAAAAAGGATTCTATTTGCAAGTTAGAATGTGGAATTATATTTAAAAATATATGTTTTAGTTATTTTTTTATAATTTATTTGTGTGCATACTAATTTGCTTGAATTTTTTTAAGTCTGATTTTCTTCTATTTTGATTCTAGTTGCTTTTGTCAAAATCTTTGCACATAAAAAGAATTGTAGTAAAAAAAATATTAAAATTGGTATTTTCATTGTTTTTTAAAAGCAGTTTTTTTAGTAGCTTATTGTGTGTGTGCAATTATAGTTAAATATTATCTATATACTGTAATAAAAAAAAAGCTTTAAACTATGTATTTCATTAAAATTTTTGGTAATGTATTTTTTGCCTAGTTTATTTGGGTTTGGATGCCTCTGATGATGAATGCCATGTTTTCAAGCCACGTGGAAGAAGTAGAAGAGATGAACCATGGAATCCAAAAGGTATAAGAGTGTATTAAGTATAAAGCTACTCTAAGTAAGGCATGTGTTTATCAAATAAATTAAATATTCGATTTTTAAAAAAAATTTATTTTCATATTATGGGTTGTTCAGCCAAGTTGGTTCCCAACTGTCCGAAACCAGAACGTCCAGTCCGAGAAGGCACCCGAAAAGAAGCAATTGAATGTGGCTTAGCAGCAGCTAGACTATCCTCATTGCCAGTATGTTTTGATTTTTCTAAATATTTTATACATCTCCCCCCCCCCCTTTCTTAGATTTTGAGCAGTTTTAATATCTAATTTTCCTCTGTATTTTCTAAAAAAATAAAGTATTATTGTCTGTTACATATTGTAAATGTTCTTTTAGTTATTTGTTTATGAAGAAAATAATGGTTTACTTAAAGTTTACTATTAATGATTTCATTAAAATTGTGGTTCATCATATTCAAAGAACCCAAATAAATTGTGCTATTTCAGGATTGCATTAAATTTTAAAATATAATTTTTTATTTAAATGTTTTTCAACAGTGCACATATTGATCTTCATAAATCCGATTAGGGGAAAATGTATATTAATCCATTCTTATGAGGGAATAGATCTCCCCCCTCCCTCTTTTATTATGTAAAAACTTATATTATACAATATTATTGCATCTACTGTAATTGTATGCATTGTTGAAAATTATTTACTGGTAATGTTTTATAAATAAAATTCAATATAAACTATTATGAATCTTGAAAGAATCTAGATCAACTTGAATAAAAAATTGTGTTTAATGTCAATTATGTATATTTTTAAATTATTAAGTATGGATGAAAGAGCAACCTGAAAAAAAAATACATTTCTTATTTTTTTTAAAAAAGTTTAAATTGTTGAATAAAACTTAGCTCCCCCTTCCTCTCTTGGGGAAAAAAATGGATATGTTTCTCAAACTTTTAAGAAAACAGTTCACTTATTGTTGTTGTGGTTGGACAGTGATTTTATTTGGAAGAAATGATTTCCCTTACCAAATCTCCTGACAAAATATATGTTACAATATTACTTATTGTGATCTGTAATTGAAGTCTCTTTTCAACTAAGCTTTAATCTGCTCTACTAATATCTTCAAGTGGATAACTCGGGACCTTTTTACAGAGTAGTTTCCCACCAATATCATTTTTTAAAATTTTAGAACGCCATATTTTGTTTTCCTAATGTCCACACATAACTGATGCCTATCATTTGCCAGATCTGCAGGCTGACAATTAAACTTAAGAGAATTTTTACAGAATCAATTATTAGGTACTTTTTATTCCTGCCATTGCTAGTTTTGATTTGTGAGAGAAGGGCTGCCACAAATTTATTATAAATTTTAATATTTTTTCCTTTAAAAAATATTTTGTTTGTAATATAAAATGAATAAAGAATGATATTCCCCTTAACATTTAATTGTGTAATTTTTAAAAAAATTTGAAAGATTTCATAAAAATTTTATGTACACGACTCATTTTTTTTCCTTCTCTTTTTTTTAAAAAAACTTTTAGCCTCAGAAAAGACAGTATTTAAAGAAAAAACCTATAGTTCGGAACAAAAGTGTTCCTGATCAGCAAGCTGGACCCTCAAATCCTGCTTTTAATAACAAGCGCCAACTTCCATCCGAACCACCTAAAGGTAAATTTTAAAATTTTATTATACCCTGTATAAATTTTATTACAATTAAAAATAATGAAAATTTAAAAGCAGAAAATTCCTAAAACCAAAAGCAACTACCAAGATATTCATTATATTGTAATGTATAATTGTGAAAAAAATTTAATTGGAACCCAAATATATATCATAATATAATTACACATTTTATAAACATTTTAAATATAAATATTTTATATGCAATAATAACTTTACCATTGTTTTGTTATTTAGAGTGTTGATATAGCAAAAAGAGTACACTGAAAATTGTCAAAGAAAGTATTCAAAACTCTTAGCAAATTTTAAATTTAATTTTGGAATTATACCCATGAAGCATAAAAAAGAAATGAGACTTAAGATAGAAAGTAGTATTTGAAATCATTGAATAATTTTTTTATGATAGATCTTTGGAAATTAATTTTTCCAAGCATTTTGGAATATAATGTGATGTTTGTAGTTATTTATATTGTATAATAATTAAAAATGCAATATTTTATTACATTAGAAAATTGAACTTTAATTAGTATTCTTATGCTATACATTAAAATTAGTTTTTTAAAAATAAAAATGTATTCCAATCTTTTTTTTTATTAAAACTAAAATTAAAAGTGACTTGGGATGTATGTGCATTATATATAAAATATATAGATTTTGCAAATTATTTATAGCTGTAAATTTATTTGATGCCAAATATTTTATTGGAAAAATGAAAATATCAGCATGAATTATCATTTATAAATTTGTTAATGATATATAGTTTTTTGTTCCATAATTTTCCTCAATTCATGTTTTTTCCCCCTTGCATATTTTATGAGGATATATATGATTATAGGAGGAAATATTAAAGTTTCTCATTCTATTAATATGTAAATTATACATATATTCATTCTGAATGTGTATACTTGTACCTTTGCGTTAATACTTATTTTTTCAAAGAACATGTGCAAAAGTGAAATTCCATGCATGTTTGTTTTAATGAACAAAAAATAGAGCTTGGTTTACTTCTCAAAACCTAATTAATGTCTTTTTTTAGTAGTGAACAAAAGGCCAAAGAAAGGATTTGCTACAGCTAAACAAAGACTGGGGAAGATATTGAAGATTCATAAAATGATGTACTAAGATCTTGTGTATAACTAGAACATTTTATGTTAATATTCATTTTAAAAATCAAATGCATTATCCCATTGTATATATTTTCTACTTGCACCTTTCTGTTTTATTGTGATATTCAAAACTTCTTTCATATTAAAAGGAAATGCATGTTAATGTCTGTTTCGTAAACATTTTTAATGTTGTACATACATGGGTTTAAAATTTTACAGGATTTTCTTCAATATTGAACATTTATAATGAAGGGACAAGTCTGATTTTTTTTGTCTGAAAAAAAAAATAAAATAAAGGATTACATTAAAACAAAATATTTATACATCTTGATTTTTGAAAAAAAATTTAATAAAATAACATTAAAGATTATTCTGCTTCTCATGAATGAAGCTTTAGGTATTATATACTTTAGAATATTAAGGAAAGGGAAAATTGAATTTTCAGTTAGTTACAACTAATCTCAGAGTAAATAGTTAATTACTTTTGAAAGGTAAATTCTGCATTGTAATGTAAGCTTTTTTTTAAATTTATTAATAATTTTTCTTTGTATTTAATTTTTTTCACCATTTAACAATTATTTTAAAATTAAGTTTTATTTAATAGTCTGAAGATGATTATAAGTTATCTTAAATAATTTTCTTTTACATTGCATTAATTAATAGTTCTTTTTTAATTTCAATTGGAATTATTATTTTGAAATTACCTTTAGCTACTTTTGAGAAACATACATATATCATTGTTTATTGTAATATACATTTGTTTAATCTTTGACTGTGGAAAATTGTTTATTAAGTACCTTGTACTTTTTTTCATTACACTGATATTTTCAAGTTTTTAATGTTACTGTGAAACATTTGATTGTTGTAAAAAAGATAATTTTGGACTGTTATTTGAAATTTTCATGAAATATTTTTACTCCATATGGACATTGCTTATTCAGAACTTTAATAAGTGTTTGTAATATGTTTCTAAAAATGAAATTTCAATTTTTTTTTTAAGTAAAATTCCTGTATTTTTTAATGTTATTCAAACTGATTTCATTTTAAAATTGTGACAGCTTTTTTTAAAAATTCTATGACATTCATTTCTTATTAATTGAAAATGGATTATATCTCTTCGTGAAAATGGGAAGTTTCATGTTACATATTTTAGAAAAAGAGGAAAGTAGTCTGACACTGAAAAAAAAAAATGCCAATTAAACAGTTAAAACAAAAGTAGCTTGTTATAAATCTAATTATTGCATATATAGCAGTATGTGATAAAGTTAGTATAACATTTGTCAGTTGTGAACAGAATTTTGAAATACTTTATTTGATCTACTTTATTTTTAAAGAAGTTCTTGAGTATGTGAAATGCATGCATACGCTTTTGTAAAAGGAGAACTTTAAAAAATGAGAAAAATGTTTCTTAGATTTTCAGTTGATTTTTAGATCTGATATTTAAAAAGTTGCTAGGTACAATATGCATTGTTCTTACTATGTAAATTACTTTTTTAAATGTTTGTATTATATACAGTAAAATATAGCATGTTTGTTCTCTGGTGATATTATCTTTGGGATTTTACCATAAATATGCCACTTTGAATTAATGTCAAATCTTTTCCCCCTAAAAGACATCAATTTGTTAATCCAGTTTATGCAAGGTCAGTTATGTGTAAAATTGAAGATATTTCTAAAATTTATGTTGTTATATGTTATTTAATGCTGAAATGATACATAAAATTGATCAGATAGTTTGTTTAATAAGTATGTATCCCCCCCCCCCTGAGATATGTTTAGGTAAAAACCATTTATCCAGTTATATCTGAATTTTATAAACATAATTGTTTTTGTTTACTGCTTTCACAAAATACTTGAGATTTATAAAGCGACATTTTAAAAAAATGTTATAAGAATTTTTTATGATTATTCCTTGAAACTTATATGATTGACTATAAGTTTAAAAAATATTTTAAAGAAGTTTATTTTCAGATATATTTTTTAACCCATCTTATAAGTATTGTAGTAATATGTCTTAAGCATCTCATTTCTTAATTTGACTTTTTCTGTTCAATTTATTAAAGTGCTGCTAGATAATTATGAGGCCAGTTTGCAATACAGTTTTTAATCAATAGTTAAAGTAATTTTGTCATTATTTTTTTGTTGCAAATAAATTATTGTTAGTTTTATACTGGTCTTGAATGTTGATAAATTGTAATTATATATATACTATTTTTCTAATAAAAGTATTAGATATTAAACCACATTGTAGTAAAATAGTCCCATGACCATCCATGACTTTTTTAATAAAATTTCTGCATGCTTTTATATAGTATGAAATTATATTTTAGGAATTCCTGGTATTGCACACACTTTTCAACTACTAGTGATGCGTTTGTTCTCACGATTCATTTCTATCTTATTAGACTGTATTTAACCGTTTTTGTGTTATGATTGCTCAAAATACTTTTTTATGTGGTACATATTTGAGTATTTTATATTCCCTATGAATTTAACTTAATTTTATGTGTGTGTACATTAAAATTTCTCTGTTTACGCACTTGTTTTGTTTTTCTAACTTTTTTAAAAGTATTTCAAATAAGCTGTGATATGAACTCTTATATAATTAATTTTTTAATAAAGCACAAAATGCTTTAGTGGATTTGTGAGTAGATTATTTTAAGTACTGTATATAACTTTCATTGTATATGTCATTTGATATAAGTAGAAACTTTTTGAACCTGTTGTACGGTTTATTCCATGATTTTCTCGGTATGACAAAATTTTGCAATTTTGTTTTCTGGATGTTTGAAAATATTTGGACTGGCAAGTTTTACTGATATTTATTTCTATCATGGTAATTTGTAAATAGTGCTTTTTCAGTTTCATTTTCTATAATCATAAGTATCACTCAATGTATATTGTTCTCAATATATAAAATATTTTCACAACATATATTTTGGTATTTCAGACAAAAAATGTACTACAATGTATACTGTGTCTGCAAAATCATTGTCATTCATCAATTCCTAAAACAGTGTTTGATTATTAAATTGATTTTACTTCAGAATGTACTTGTACTTTAGTATAGCTGTACAGATTTGCACTGCACACAAACCCTAAATAATTTTTACGAAATTTTATATAACAATTACATTAGATGTACCAATAAATAATAGGGGTTTTGTAATAAAATAAAACACAATAATTTCAAAAGAAACATTAAAAATCTTTATTTTCAAAGTAATGACTATCGCTCCCTTTTTTAGTCGCTTCTTTCAGTTAATTTGTGAATATATTGAAGGCAACAAAACCTAACTTTTCTTGTTTTTGGACAAAATTTCCCTCTTATTTTTGGAAGTCCTGTTCAGAAAGTACATTTCTCAACACTTGGAACAAAATGATATTATGAAGTACCATGGTCTGGTGAATGTGCTGATATTTGGTTAATCTTCCCATGCAAGATCTTTTTAACATGTCTAACTTGTTTCAAAACTTATGAATTGTACTGTATCATGAAGCAGAATTATGTTGTGCTTCTATCCAATCCTAATCATTTTACATTCAAAGTATATCATAATAAATTGATTATTTGTTATTGGTAGTGATCAAAGTTGACAATTTCATCGGGTTTATAGAAACTCTTAATACTCCATGTTTTCCTGATCCCATCAAATGTTTAGGATTGTTTTCTTGAAGTTGATTTTGATGGTTGACTGAAATCGACCCATGATTTTTGTGCATAGGGGATTCTCAAATGGAATCTTCATTTAATCTACAATCAAACAAGTTTTTCTTTCATACATTTGAAACATCTTTTTCATTGCTCCTAAACAATCAGAAATTATTTGCTATGCAATGCTTAATCTTGCTGCAATTTGTTTTTGAGTTTGATGTGTATCTTCAACATATAGTGCTTGTAATTGCAGATCCTTTAACTGTTTTGGTTTACTGGAGTGTTCTTTTACACATCAAAATCATTTTTGGAGCATTTACTCTAGAGTACTCAAATATCTTGAATGTATCATATTCAACGTGGACTTCCAAACCAGGCATTTAAAACACTGGATCCATTAATTAGAATTATGAGTTCGTATATGGCACACAAATTAAAGTATTTCAGAAAAAATTTTCATTTATTATTTAAAAGAAACTAGTGCACATAAATGCATTTTACAAAGCTCAATTGTAGAATTACTCGCATCGTGATATTTTGATATGTCAATCAAATGTACATCCTGGTACTAAGTAATGAGTCACAAAATGGCAGTAGAGTTGGAAGCTATTCTTTAGTAGTCAATGAACAAATACTTTTAGTTAGCATGCAACAATTTTCGTCTCCTTTTAAACAGTAATGTTCTTCGTTAAGTACTTGACTGACAATTTATTAAAATGCTGCAAATTCTCCACAAATATCAAAAGGAAGCTGTGGAAGAGCATCGCACTTTTTAAGGAAATTGGGAATTACAGTACTTTTGTATTTACAGAAAAAATAAAATATGTTTGATAAAAATTCTTTTTTCTAAAAAAAATTTTAAGTAACATTTTAATTAAACAATTTAGAAGAAATGTGAAAAAATTTTGCTTTCTTATTTATTTTCTTTCCTAATTAGAATGAATATGAATGAAAACATGGTTTTTTTTTCCTTACAAGTTCAAGATACCTTAAGAAATTTCATCTCTTACTATCCTAAAGTTATTATTTGTTTTATCTCTATTATTATCACCCTAATTACTAAAGGAAATAATTTCTCATATTCCTGTAGATGATTAGATACTGCCCGTGAGATAAACTAATCGAATGTGTGTATATCCACAATTATATCCCATTAAATACTCGGGACAATATTCATCAACATCACAAATTAATTATTGTAATATTTAAATGAGACACACACTTGTTGCTAAGTGACTTACAATATCAACACTTATAAACAAAATTAACATTTCAGATGCTGAGGCATGTGCAGCAACACCCAAGCATGGGCAATATTTGAGCACAGATACCCTTCTGAATTTTGTTTACTTATTTATCCACAGCTGACTAATTGTGTAATATATATTATTTCATGTTGCTTTTTCAATAGAATAAATTATTAAAAATTGAATTTTAAAGTATATGTATATGGCTACAGTGCTAGTGCATAGCTGCAATTTTTCATTACTTTTTTTCGCATGTGGTTTTTTCCAGAACTTTTTTTTTTAAAAAGTGATTTAAATAACAAAGAAATCATTAAGAGATTTTGCAGTCAATGAATAATATGAGAAAATTCATTTTCTGCTCACAATAATAAAATACCCTAAAGTGGAGATATTGAAAATTACTATTGCGTGTCCAAACAGAGAAACATCACGATCGCCCCAAAACAGGATTCTTACAAAGTGGTCATTAAAACTGGAATGTGCTATACAGGGTCCGGCATATTAACCTCCCCTATTTCAAAAGGCAGTTACAAACAAACAAAACTAGAACAGAGAAAAGTCTTTTTGGTGACAACAAATACGATGCCGTTTTACATTAATTGGTTTTAAAAATTATGTTCGATAAATGGCGTCCTCCAATGGTGATACATTGACGAAATCTTTCCCGAAAGTTCTTCAGAACATTACCCCTGGCGCTGTTTTGATTTCTTCTGAGACCCACTTCCACTTGTCAGACACTGTGAATAAATAAAATTTTCTCTGCTGGGCAGCAGAAAACACTCAAGTGTACAAACATCGCCCTGCAAGCACTAAAGGAGGCAGTGGCTGCCATTCCATCGGCAATTACACGAAGAACTATGGGCAACTTTCGGGAAAGACTTCGTCAATGTGTCCCCATTGTAGGACGGCATTTAGCAGACATAATTTTTAAAATCAATTAATGTAAAATGGCATCGTATTCGTTGTTTACCAATAAAAG
This sequence comes from Trichonephila clavata, assembly GCA_019973975.1. Classification (NCBI taxonomy): domain Eukaryota; kingdom Metazoa; phylum Arthropoda; class Arachnida; order Araneae; family Nephilidae; genus Trichonephila; species Trichonephila clavata. The sequence goes on from BMAO01031255.1 coordinate 9,967, forward strand.
ACCTTTCTCTATATCTTGTTCTGCTTGTAACTGCATTTTGAAACAGGGGAGGTTAATATGCCGGACCCTGTATGAATCATTCACTTGTGACAGAAAATTGATCTATGAAAAGTTCATTAGGGAAAAAACAATCGTTTGAATGAAAAAATGATTTTATAATTAAAGATGCATGTAACTTTTTGGGGGTAAGATTACAAAAAGTAAAATAGGACCAGGGGCGGTAAATTTTGAGGGCGGCATTTTTGGACGAAATTAGAAAATATTTTCCTAAAAAAAATTTTAATGCGAATAAATGAATTTTTAATTGATTATACCAATATTAAAATTTTTTAAATACCAACTGTAAGTACTCTAACCCCGTTAGTATTATGTTCAATCCCCCCCCCCCCTATCGAACAAATTTTTTTGCCTTCGGTTCTAACTGCATCCAATTTTGAATAGTCTTAACATTGGAAAAAAGTTCAGTTTATATTCGAGTAAATTCAGTATTCTTTTTTTGTAGAATTTCAAAGACAAGCTTGTGTGTGTGTGTCTCTTTAAATAAATCAAATATAGCGCTGGTTTAATAAGTCGATGTAGATTAAAAGAACAAAGGGAAAAGAAGTGCAACATGCGTTTAAAATCGGTGCTTTGATTTATAGTTAAAACCGAATAAATATATAATAAAGTGGTTGCACCATGTGAGGGCGCGTTTTCTTTGCATTTACATAAGAAATAAAAATGCTGGCTTAGGCTAACAAAATGCACAGTCTTTTAAATAAATCCGTGTAATGGACTTTTTTCAATTAAAATTTTTCATAAACTTGAAATTGGAAAAAAAAAAAAAAATACCTGTGACTAGGGTACTTATTTACGTATCACTTATATTTAGATTAATGCAATCTGTGTGAATTGCTAATTTGTTTCGCATTAAAATACACAATGTCTGGTTTGGTAGGTTTAAATTTCTGGACATATTGTGTCAAATGCAATATTTTTACCATATTAAGATACGTGTTAATAAATATTTTGTTGTATTTGCTTTTATGAAAAAAGGGAACAATACAAATAATATATTTAGTTTAATAAAGTTTCTTTGTTTATCTTAATATATATATAAATTAAGTGTGTCATATATAAACAAACTCACAGCAGAGAAAAACGATTTAACTGAGTTAAAAAAAACTTGGTTATCAATTAAATTATTTGAAAATATGTATCCATAGTTATATTTAAGAATAAAGGATTGTAAAAAAAATTTTCTTTACTTTTGGAATAAATCAAAATAATATTGCAGACGGGAAATTTTTCGTAAGAGAACTTCCGGAACAAAACATTGCACAACTTTCATTACTATTCCCAGAATTTAAAAAAAATTGTGGTTGATTTTGTCTTGTTTATTGTAGATTTTGGTTTCTTTTTAATCATTAATCATGCGCCCGATTCATTTTTCTAAATCATCATGTTAATTCAATATAACAGATGTGTTTTTAGATATTTTTTCCTCTCTTTTTTATACATCAAGAGAAATTTAGTAATATTATTCAGTAGTTATTTTCTTTTAAGTGATTGTGTTATTGCTGATTCAAATATTCAAAAAGCTTTTCTTAAAAATTATTTCCGAATATTCAATGTTTGTGAATTAGGTCAGTAACAGGTGGGTTATATCAAAGTTTTGTTTTTTTTATCTAAAGAGAAATAAATTTATATTATTTTCCAAATGAGATTTAATATGCTAATATTTAAATGTTATTAAAAAAAATTCGAAGGGGCATTTTTTGTGGAAGCTAAAAGATAGAATTTTATTTGACTGAGAAAATATATGTATTTATTATTATTATTTTGAATATTGTAGTCTATTATTTGAGAGTATTTTTTGGGTTAATTTTAGTGATTTATGATTAATTATTTCTAGTGTTATATTAATAAGATTAACGGAAAGTATTTTTTCTCTGGTAGTTGTATAGGTACAAAATTTTTTTAGATAAAAATTCATGTAAATCCATTCTATGTTTTGTGTATGCCATGTACAGATGTATGTGTGGGTAGTCGAAAAAAAATTTAACTCAGACTTACTTTTTTAAATTTGAACAATATACTTTATAGAATGTCTCCATGTATTTATCAATTCTATATACAGGGTGTCCAGCCTTAGCTAATTCCCGAACCGTTTGGTTTAGATATACACTTCCAATTTGAAAAATGTTTTAAAACAGGTAAAGAATGTTTTTACGTGCCTTTCGAACCAAAAAACCCATTTACAAAAAAATTACAAAATTTAATTTTTTATACGGTCCCCAGGTCCTATCACTTATATTTAAGAAAAGCTGCAGTACACAAAAAGAAAGTAAACACAAAAAGTTTCATTTTATTACGATAAAAACTGGCCGAGTTATGGAACTTTGAAAATCATACATTTTCTCCATTTTCACCGCAATTTTCAAGCTAATAAGGGGCCGTCTCTAAAGTGAAATTAGTTGGAACTCTGCCAGGAAACGTTTGCTCTTGCATGTCACTTATGTAAATCGTTTTTAAATTTAAAAGCATACGTTAATAATACAATAATTGAGTACTTAAGAAATAAAATTTATTCTGTGTACGTGTAAAACATAGAAAAAATAAAATATTTTGGACGAATAAAACATTTTAAATGCAGTTCCAAAAATAAACTTATATGCTGTGGCTCCAATTTGATTCTGTGTTTTTGCTGATCATTACGAACGTTAAAAATCTGTTGTGCAGTCGCTTGCAATTGCATACAGTTGTATTCTAATATTACGATTTCTAGAACGGGAGAACGAGATGTATACAAATGAAGAATACTGCGAAATGGTACTTTTTTATGGATAGTGTAATCGAAATAAGAGAGAATCGGCAAGACTTTATTTATGCCATTATATTTCCCACTCAAAGACATCCATCTTATTGTACAATTGCCCATGCTGTTCAATGCTTGTATAAAACTGGGAGGAGTTTTCATGGACGTATCCCTTGTCCACACAGCGCCACACCTCGTGCCTTCACCATTATTTATGTTAATTTGGTCATTCTGATATAATATATAGCCCCTGATTCATGATTGGCGCATCATTCCACATTATGCTATAATTTGAATGGCAAATCCTGTATTATTTTGCTGCTATTTGTTAAAACAAGCTGTTTTAATCTTTTCGGTACAAGTTGTATTTCTTCAATTTAATTTGTATTGTTTGCCATACAGCAATACAAATTGTCAATCTATGATGTTTACTACGATGGTTTAATATTACTATGATGTTTTTCTCTTACTCTTTCTGTAGATAGTGAAATACTGTTCTCTAAACTCAATTTGTATACGACCCCCTTTTCTGAGCAACTTGGATGCTTCAAATTTATGTAGGCATAACTCAGTCAGTTTTTATCGTAATAAAATGAAACTTTTTGTATTTACTTTCTTTTTGTGTACTGCATATTTTCCTAAATATAAGTGATAGGACCTGGAGACCGTATAAAAATTTAATTTTTGTAATTTTTTTGTAAATGAGTTTTTTGGTTCGAAAAGCACGTAGAAACATTCCTTACTTTTTAAAAACATTTTTCAAATTGGAAGGGCATATCTAAACCGAACGGTTTGGAAATTAGCTATTGGGTCACATTAAGGCTGGACACCCTGTATATTAAACATAAATAAATACAGTGTTTCAACGAAAGTAAAATAAGGGCTTTTTATTCTTTGCTTTAAATTAACGACTAGATTTTGGAAAATCTCAAACATATCGATTTTTAATTCAAGTGGGTTAATCATTGATGAATTCAAATTTTTTGTTTGAAAGCAAAACAATCTTCATTATCTTTATACTTTCTCTACTTAATTTAAGCATATATTTTCAAAAATTTTAGAATGTCCAAGGAAAGTCTATCTGGTGCTTTATTAAAAAAAGGAGTTTTATTTTCGTGTTTTAGTTTATAATAAATATTTATTTACAGGTATATACTGTTATGCTGCCTTTTTCTTGGCAAGAACTATTCAAGTTTTATAGATATGCATTTATGAACAATTTTTATCTTTTTAATAATATTTCTTTTTACTTTGGAGAGAGGAGCGGCATTTTTCATCTTTGTCCGGGGCGGCAAAACTGCTAGAGCCGGCCCTGCTAGGACTGTTGCTGTGTCAGAGTTTTAAAAATTAATTACTCCATTATGTGTTTTTTTCCCTATCGTATTAAAGAAATATTCGAAAACATATAAAATTCAAGTTAAAATTTTTCAATTTGTGTACATTAATATCGTACTATTGCAACATAACGGGCTGTTGACGACAGACTTCGTAATTTTGAATTAATTTACTAGAATGATACCCACGCGACATCTATCTTGCTTGTATTTCACTTGGTTATGTGGGGTTGGGATTAGGACTCTAAAATTGCCAGCCACATTGCCCTTTATTTTCAATGTTTTATTAGCCTTCAATTTTAATTTCTGAATTATTGAAGTGATAATTTCTTTAAGCGCGTCTTGCTGAAGAGTGAATCTAAATTAAGCGTCAGGCTCGGCTAACGCACGCTCTATCGGTTTTACTCGGCTCCATTCGGCAATCGTGCTCTTGTCGGCGACGCTCGCTTAGTTTCGAATTGAAAACTTTTTAGGCGCCTGTTTTTTTTAAGCAAAAAATTCATGTTGTCTTTTTTCCGTTAAGTTTTATTTTCTTTACTTAAGTATTACTGTCATGCAGCCTGCTTCCACTAAACTTCAGCGAGGGAATAGGAGCAAGCAAGAACAATTGGGGGAAAAAAGTTTATTCTTTTGTAGGAAATCGAAGATAAAGAAATGAAACATGGTATCTATTTTTGATTAAACAGAAAGAGCATTAAAGTACAAAAATGAGCCAAAATAATTAAAATCCTAAGTTTTAATGAGGTTAACTAGCGAGAAAGTTGCTATTGTTTTGGTTTGTATTAGGGATGACAACAAAGAAACAGCATGCATTGGATTATAACATTTTCTTTCTATTGTGAATATTTTTTTTGATATATCCTTAACATAAAAGAGTATGCAAATATATTTCCAATAATTAGACATTGATTGAAATAAAAACTTTATAAATTTTAAGCATGTCGAAAAGATATAATAAAATAATTCAAGAAAATAGTAAATTTTTCATTGCTCTGTCCTCGTTAATTTTGACACACATTGAAATAAATAAAGAAATAAAATATATTTAAGAGGAATCGAAGCATTAATGTTATTTCTTATAAAAAAATATCATTGAAAAATCGAAAACTATTTTTTAAGGGGTCTCAGGGGTGTTAACTTTCTCTGAGGGCTGAAAATATAAACAATATTCAAATATATATAATTCTTTAAAATTAAAATTAAACAATTCTAATCTTTTACACATTATTTATAAAGGAATGGGGCTACAGAAAAGGGTAAAATGTTTAAAATATAATCATAATTTTAAAAATTATAAGCATATAAAAATAAGAAATATTAATTAAGTTTTACGTTGCGCATGCTACTTTCTAAAATAGTAGCTTTAATGACTAGCAATAAAATGATTTATAAAGTTAAATGTATCCTTATTACACTGTAGCATTTTTAAATAAATAGAATATTAAATTATATTTTTTAAAAAATAGAAAAATAAAAATTTCAAAATTTCTTAAAAAAAATTTCAATATTTTTCAAATATTTTTTGACATACAAAAGATATATTATTCTTAAATTAGTAGGGTTTAAAGAGTATGATACATTTTATAATTCTATAAAGTTTTATACACCAAAGGCTACTATTTTAGAAAATAGCTTGCGCAACGCAAAAATTACTTAATATTTATCACAAAATTATTTCTTATTTTTATATGCTTATAATTTTTAAAATTATGATTATATTTCAAACATTTTTTACTTTTTGAAACCATAATCCTTTGCAAATAAGGTGTACAAGATTTGAATTATTTAATTTAAATAAAAAAAGTATACCTGTTTGAAACTTGTTTATATTTTCACCCCTCGAGATAAAATTAACACCCCTGAGATCTCTTAAAAAATGACAGTATATTCATAATTTGATCCAAGGGAAATTATTACAAAGTTGAAATAAAAATTAAGAATATTCGTTAATCTTTCTCCTGAAAAGCTCCAAAATTAAAATAAAAAAATGTTTTTCTTTTGAATAAAATTTTCTGTCAAAACGATTTTTATTTGAACAGATCTGAAGATATCAAATATGTATATATTAATTTTCCCTTTCAAAAATTGCCATCTAATTAAATTAATTAGTTATTACAAGCTTATAATAGAGATGAAGATGAAAAGACAGGAAATCTTGAAAAATTCAATTTATTTACTGACCACTATTCTCACAAATTAGATAAGTTCTTCAAAATTTCCATTTTATTATTAAATTATAAAAAAATTTCTAAATTAAAAAAAATAACGCAAAAAAAAAAATAAATTAGAAATTATATTAAAATTTTTTTTCTTTATATTTTTTATTTATATGTGAAAAGGAATTATTCTTGAGCGTATATAATGAATCTAATATTCTAATCACTTTATTACAAAAAATATTTTTCTGAGTTTATTGTAAAATGAACCCAACACGGATGTTAAGAAAAGATGTAGGAATGTAGCGAAGCTTATTTACATCCTTTGTTGTGATGCCAGAAGTATGAAGCTCTAATGGGCGTCTCTCACATGTGAATGATATTCCCTCTATTTACCCATTTTGGCGTATTTTAAAAAGTTTTCAATTCCCAACTAAAAGTGAAGAATTCCCGGAAAAATACGTCTGCTCGGTTTGAAAGCTACATCTCAAATGATCAGTTACCATAAAGTGAAATCCGTAAATTTTGAATTAATGAATAGAATATTAACATCGCACTGTTCAGCTACACGAGTGCTTTTGGCGACGGACATCGTAATTTCGAAGCATGGTGAAATAACGAGGACGACCCTTGAGCTGGAACCCTTCTCCTAACTACCACACCAACGGGAGGATGTTTGAGCTCTCGACTGATTTAACGTGCATCGCCTTCCTACTGGGCTCGAACTCATGACATGCCAGCCACGATCCAATACCTTGACCACTAGGCTACTGCGCCCCTCTGTAAATTTTTAAGGGAAAGAAAGACGAGATAGAGAAAGGGAGTTAAAAGTTTCATTTTAAGGACTTCACTAAAAATTTTGAATTGAGAATAATTTTATATTTGGGATATTTGCACCTGAAATGACTCACATTTTTACCTTACTGATGTTATATTTCTTAATTTTAATTTTATTTTCTAATTATTTTTCATTTGAGGTAAAGCAAATTAGTGAAAGTATTGAAATCATATAAACTGAAATGAAACAAACAAACGCATGGTAAACAAAAAGCGGAATCGTAAACAATATTTTCAATTTTGGGTTAAAGATTTATTAAAAAAAAGCAGTCATGGTAAGTTTGAGCTAGATTAATTTATATGGATACGTTTTTCAATTGAGGCACAAAATAAAATTAAGAGTTTTGGCTAATTTAAAACTATAAGTTAAAAATATTTTCTTGATTTTGAAAAACATTTACACACATTGTGACACTTAACGTTAAGGCATTTGCCTAACCCAGTTTAATATAATGTTCAACTATTATGCATAAGTTTAGAAACATAATAGTTATTTTATAAGCCTATATTTTGCTACAACTATTTTTTTTTAAAGACTTCGATGTATGTTTTTATCTGTTTAAAATTTATTTCAGCTATTCAACGTATTGTTTTTATAACTGAAGATATATGATACGAAGTGTTTATTAGCTTAAGTAAATTTTGTAAAATTTGTCAGATATATTTTCTGAGGAAATCCAGGCTGAATTAATTGTAATTCATGAAATAAAAAATAGATGACATTCATATGATCTTAAGTTATAAATTCTCATACTTTCCTTTTTTTTTTTTTTACCATTTTGAAAAGAAAAAAAAATTGCTGTTGGCTGTAATGAAATTCCTTACATAAATGTATTTTTGTTTGTCAATTTCTTTCAAGAAATACATTCATTCAATGTGTATTTATATAGTTGAAAATTAATATAGTTAATATATCCTATTTTTCATGTTTTATTATTATTATTATTATATGTGCATTCCTGTTAGAATTTTTGACACTTGTTTGATATTGGTTCACAATGTACAAATATTTTAAAAATATATATAAAAGAAAATATTGTTTGACAATGCATCTTTTTTTTTTTTTTTTAACTTTATCATGTTAAAATTTAAGAGCTACAATTAACTATGTGGGTAATTTTCTGTAAACTAAAAAAGAAACACATAATATTGCTTTATTTAAGGTAAACTAAAGATGCAAATTTTTCTTCAATGCATGTATTTTACAAAAATAAATATATTTATTTAAAAAATGTTCAACTTTTCATATCTTATAATTTTTTTAAAAAACTTACTTGAATTGTAATTTATTAAAATGAAGTTTAAAATTGTATTATTTTGTAAAGATTTTTGAATTTTCCATAATTTTTACAATTTAATTGCATTTTCATTGTTGATATAAGTCAATTTAATTTTTACTTGTTGGTCTGTGAATGTTGAACAAATTAAAATGGATATTTTTTTTTTGTTATCTTTTATTAGGATGAAGTTTCAAAATTTTAATTAATTATATTTATAAAATTAATTTAATTTTTAAAATTTTTGAAGATTAATAACAAATTTAAAAGTTAACACATTTTTGCTCAATAATAAGCATTTTTGCATCACATTTTGCTCTTATTAAAAAATTAAAACATGATTAATTAATAGTTTCAAAATTCTGTGAAAATAAAGAAAAGAAAATTTTTAAACTTAATTGAAAATATAAAAAAAATTATTTAAGACTTTCAAAGATAGTTACAGTAACCCTAAAATTATACAAGAAGCAATTTTATGTATCACTTAAATAAAATCCATACAATTTTATGCAATTATCTCTAACTATCATAAATAAGTTTTTTCACATTTTTATTTTCTAATTTTTAATATATTTTAATTGAAATCAAATATATTAATCTTAAAGTAGTTTGGTGTATCAAGTGTCTTGGTTATAATTTATAAAACTTTTGGGGTTTTTTATTTATAACAAAATTTTCAGTAGAGCATAGATAGATTCAAATGTTATATAAATTTGAATTTTTAAGCAACTATGTTTTTTAGTGTCGGAAATCAAATTTTTCTAATTTTAATGATCGTTTATCATTTTAAGTTAAAATAAAAACTGAACTAATTGTACACATTCATAAGCTTAATAATGATAATGGTTTTTGCAAGTGAAATGCAGAAGGGGAAGTTTTTAATATATTAAAGGGTATGAAATAACTGTTATGATAATAATAATAATAATAAAAATTCTGAGGTAATGATAAATATATTTGAAAAAAAAAATAAACATACCTTTGCAATCTACCATGTTTAAGAACGATGTATCATAAGTGGAGAAGCACTTGCACCATTTTTTAAGATAGGATTAAAAATAATTAAAAATGTATTTCATACATACATAAAGTAAGTATAAATTATCTTTAAATTCAATAATCAAAGCTGCATGTATGAAGGATGAATAGCTATAATAGAAAAAATATTCATTTTTTTTTATGAAATTAAAAGTTATATTAATATATTTAATCCTAATTTTTAAAAAAAATTTGTTAGTATCCATTTTTATTTTTGTAACAAAAATGTGCACTTTTCATGATACTTTTTATGTATTTCATTTATAATCCTTTAAGTTTGATGTTTAGCGTATATTAAAATTCACTTTTATTTTTAATTTAAACACAACTCATAATTCCATTATTTTGATCAAGAAGAAATGTAAATCTCAAACTGAATGCTTTTCCCATGAAACCTTCTTCCAATAAATGCTGCTTATAGTTTTATATTATTTACTGCTCATGGGGTAAAAAAAGATTTTCTTTACATGATTATTTCCTTTAAATATCTTGAGATTTAGCTGTAAGCAATTTTATATCTTTCAATTAATGCAATGAATTCATTTTCAAATTAATGTTTTATTCATAATAATAATAATAATATAAAGAAAACTTAAAAAATGTTTATGGGTGTAAGAATGTAATTTGTGTGTACATAAAAATATTAAACATGTTTATAATGTCCAAACTTTCATTTTTTAGGCTCGAAATGCAGAGAAGGCTATGTAAGTTTTTTTTTTAGACATTAGCCATTTTTAATATAATTTAATGTTTTAATGTCATATTTTTCTTTGTTCAATGTATCTTAAATTTTTCAAATTTTTTCTCCTTTTCTTATATTTTTTTACGTAAAAAACTGTTATAAACTGTATTTAATTATCTTTTTCTCTTATTGATGTTTTTTTCAAATTTTGGCAATAAAAATTTATTTAAAACAAGATTTTTCACTTTGTTTCTATTTTTGAATATTTTTTTGTATCAAAGGACAACTTTAGCTCGTTTTCGAGCTGCCCAGTTAGCTGAACAAGGAAAGGGACAACAGGAACGAAGACCATTTCTAGCTTGTGATTGTGATGATCTAAAATCTGCAGAAAAATGGAGAAAACAAATTATTGGTGAAATATCTAAAAAAGTTGCTCAGATTCAGAATGGTAAAATTTGATTCTTGAGTATGTTACTTTTCTTTGTGATTTTCTTCAATAAAATTAAATTAACCTCTAAATATTTTGAAAGATTTCTTTGTATAAAATTTCCTTTTGCTGAAAATCCCTGAATGGTAAAATCATTTCTATGCGATAAAATTTTTACAAGGCGCATAAAAATTTTCCTTACTGAAGTGATAATATTTTAAAACAAATAAAACACTCATAAATTATAGATATGTATTATAAAGAGCTAAGGCCCAGTGGTCGAGTGGTAGCGTATCCGTTTCCACGCCACAGGTCCGGGTTCTATTCCCGGGTAGGGCAAGGTCGACTCAGCATTTCATCCCTACTGCAGTGGGTCGATAAATGAGTACCAAGCTTGCTTGGGGACTTAAACACTAGGGGTCTTGTCTGAACTGACCACCTGATCGGGACATCTGCTCATGTACCTCAGCGCCCATTGGCCACGTATACTGATATGGGCACAGTAAGCCCTGGACCTCATGGGCTGTTGTGCCACTGAGTTTAAGTTATTATATAGAGCAATGTTTCTCAACTGTTTTTCCTCTGTGCGGCGTAGGCCCCACAGTAGGGCAATTCAAAAAAGGATTCATATAAAGAGCAATTTAGCATAATCATATTTAACTAAATGGGGACTTAGGGGATTTAGTGCTATAAATGATTTGCTGCTAAAAAGAAGAAATAGGCTGGATATGACAAAATGGAGAGACTTGAGACTAAAGTTAACTAAATTGGTACCCGACTGACATAAAAGCTCTTTACAACAAACATCAAGCGCAAAGGTCTCACTAAATTTTTTATTTCTATTTCAGTTTTCCATTGTAAGTTTTGAAAATATACTTACTGTAATAAGAAAAATTTTCTAGTGATTTCCTAAAACCTTAGTTTCATCTATCATTTGAGTTTCATACATATATATAATATGCATAGGAGGGGGACATAAGAATTTTTATAAGGCTGATGGGGGGCGTAGTAAAAAAAAGTTTGAGAAACACTGATATGGAGGAGAAGAAAAACACTCTTTCAAGTTTATATAAAGTTTATCAAATTGAAGTATATGGCATATATCACTTCATAAGGAATTTACACAAATTCTTAGCACTTAAATTTTTATTATATTACAATAATTTTTTAATTAAATAGCTATTGTTCATTAATATTTTATAATGTGTAATTTTTATCCCAGCCTTACAAAACTGAATGTGCCTTCATTATTTTTAACATAATTTTATTTTTAGATTTTTGTATGCTTCCAGTATTTATGTAGAAAATTCATATACTTTACTTACACAATAATACAATAGAGCATTTAACAAATAACTAGATAAAAAAGGTTAATACATTGAGAGTTACTTTCTCAGTTGAGTAACTGAAGAAATTGAAAAAGGAACTTTAAAAAAGTTGAGAGTTGCGGGATGTATCACTTCATAAAACGAGCAGAAAAAAATTACTCTCATTAATTCTTAACACTCAGATATTTATTATATCACACATAATCATTAAGTCATTAATTTTAAATCATCATTAATTTTTTTAAATAATCTTCATGCTAATCTCTCTTTTTTTTAAAAAAAATTTGTGCTGAAATATTTTGTTTTTTGTGTATTAAAAATGGTGTAACTGAACTTTATACTTATTGATATTCACACAAAATAGCTTTTACTAGTGTTTTAAACATTTATAAAATGTAATTTGAAGAATAGTTGATGCAACGTGTCTTAATTCCTGTTAAATGATAAAAAGGATACATCTATAGAATTATCTTTCTGCCTAGAAAAAATACTTAACAGATTTGTTATAGCAGATATTTAATTTGATTTTCTTTTTATGTGTTAGCTGGTCTTGGTGAATTTCGTATTAGAGAAATTAATGATGAAATAAATAAATTGCTACGTGAAAAAGGTCATTGGGAGACGAGAATTGTTGAACTTGGAGGACCTGATTATTCGGTAAGTTTCTGCTTAAAATATTTAATCAAAATTTTCTTTTCTAAGTATTTTAGTTTTTAAGTGAACTATTTTTAACAAATCAATCGAATAGTGTACATTTGCATTATATATCTTTTATGCTAAGAAAGTAATCCAATAAAAAATTAATAGTTGTTTTGGAATAAAATAAAAAGTTATAGAGATTGAGTTCAGCTAAATGTGATAAAAGGATAATGAATGTTTTAATAATATAATAGAATATGTTATTAAAATATTTATGATTTTATTTTTAAATAATTTCAAACAGGCTTCTCTGTCTAGAAAATAAATATTGAAATAAGTGAAGTTTTAGCAGTGTGCTCTTTATGAAATATGCAAAATTTGAATTGTAATACATCTTCTTTGATTCTTAATACACCTCATTTTAGAATCAAAGTGAATAGATAAGTAATTAGAAATCAGTATTGCTTGCAGAAAAAGTTCTGACATCAAAACAAAAGGGGAAGGGGATTTTCATTTGTAAATTTTTAGCTTAAATAAATGATATTTCATGTTATTTTTTAGAACAATCCCCCCCCCCCCCAATATTGATTACTTTTGTGATTTATTTTTTTATGTTATAGGAATAAATAATTGAAGGGTATGACACACACAAAAATTTCACAAGAAGAGTGTTTATTTTGTAAACTATAAAAGCTCTTCTTTCATCATCTCATGAAATTAAAAAAAATGATTAGAATAAACTGATAGAAATCATACCTATTGTTGAATATTTTCTGTCCATTGGTAGCATAGTGGAGTAGAACTTTTCAGAATGTTTGTGAATATATACATATATATACTTTGAAAGAAATATATATTTTGAATAATTCATCACTCATAGAAGTACCATGTGAAATAAGTTATGAAACTTATGTAATGTATATATCTTTTTGTGTTTATATATAATTCTGTGCATAATGGTGTTCTATAAATATAATCCTTTATTTAAATTAATTTGTTAAGTGAAGAAAAGTATCTTCATTTATGGCTGAGTTATTTTTAAATTGCCGTTATGAAGGTGCAGTAGGAAGTCCATGGAAGATAAAAGGGAGATTTTTTTTCATTTTTTTTGTTTTGATAACTAACAGTATCGATTAGAGCCAGGCTGAATGTGAACTTTTGAAAATTCCTCCACATCTGTAGATTCTTGAATCTATTACATATATTTTCTGGAAGCTATTCATATATTTTTTAAATGCATGGTAATAGTGAAATTAGTGGATGTGGTTTGAACCAAAATAACTTCATAATTGATAAGATTAAATCTTAATTGTTTATAGAATGTATTCAAGAAGTTTATCTTTGTATCATGATTATTATGAAAAGTAATATTCATTCCTACACATTCAACATATTGTATGGTTTGTGTACTTTTATTTGCATTTAAAGAACTATTTCTTTTTTTTTTACAGAAATTGGGTCCAAAAGTTTTAGATCATGAGGGAAAAGAAGTTCCAGGAAACAAAGGCTATAAGTAAGTTTTAAAGAATCTTTTTTTGTGGTATATCTACAAAGTTTAAAAAATCTCCATACCGAGCAATTTAATTTATCAGGTACTATTAAAGGCTCTTAGTACTTATAAGCTCTTAGCACATTATTATTTTTTTTGTCTTTTTAATTTTATTGTTTATGTAGGTTCTTGATGATTTTGATTATGTGCTTTGAATATCGTTCATTTATCAAAAAGTATAACAATTGATCTAATGAATAAATGTAGTTTCTTTATCAGAGTTTAAATTCTTAGACATTAGGAGTTTTTAAAATTTATATTTTGATAACAAAATTTGTATTTGAAATTAATGTAATGAGTTTTATTCATATTAAAAATGAGAGGCTTACTAATCAATCAAGTGCAGTAATTTAGTTGCAGTAATAATCAATAGCTGTTGTTGTTGTTGCTTATGCTACTTGTCTGACATAGTCAGATCAAGGCCCATGAAATTCATCATGGCAACGGGCTAGAGATACGCTTGTCATTTAGCCTGAGCTTTGAGCCATGAAGGTAACAGTACAATTTTGCTCACGATAGATGGCGACACCATTCACACCCACTGATTTAACGAGCACATACTCCGTGTGTACTCTGTGAGTATTTGGTGGCATCAGACATCGAACCCAGGCCTTCCAGTCTGGTGTCCAATGCTCTAACCACTAGGCTACCCACGGCCCAAATAATCAATAGCAAAATGATGATAATGATATTTTTAGCAAATATTTCTGTGTGAAATAGATTAAATAGTTTTTGATTGTTTCATGTTTCAAAATTTATGTGTTTTGTAATTTTTTTGAAAGAGTTATTGTTCTATATTAATTATAAAGTCAAAATAACTAAAACATTTCTTTTTTTTTAATATGAAAGATGACCTTTTCAGGATCATTATAAATGGTAGTATAAATATATTTGATTCTGTGTATGTACATTTTTGGAGACTTAAAAACAATGCTTTAATACAAAAATTGAAAAAAAAAAGGAAGATCACATTAAAAATTAGTTTTATTATACAATCATCTTTTTGGCAGAGAAGTGAACAGAATATGAAATTTCCATAACAGTATAATGTACAAGGTGCATCCGGAAACCAAGTACTGTTTCATTCTACCGCAACTGCAGTGATAGTATTCCAGTTCAATGCTTTCACACATGTGTCTTTTGCTGATTGTCAGTCCAGTGACTCCTTTACAGCCGAGTTGTGTTGCTTTTACATGTGTTAGTGAGCGTTCAAAATGTTTCAGATGCTTGCCAATCCTGCCGATTGTGAAGTGTGTTCTGCAGTCCATTATTTGAACTCAAAGGATGTAAAGCCTGTTGAAATTCATCATTAATTTGTAAAGTGAAATGTTTAAATTAAAGTGAAAATTCATTAAGGGAAAATGTAATGACTGATGGAATGGTGGGAATATGCATTTGACAATTCAATGGTAGGCATACCAATGTTCATGACGATTCACAGAGTGGGCGGCCTTCTGTTTGCTGTCAGTCATGGTTTGGTTGAAAAAGCGAATTAGAAAATTCTGGATAAGAGACGATTCACAATAAGGTTGCTTTGTGATAAGTTTCCACAAACGGCTGTTCAGCAGTGGTTCTCTTCACTGGGAGCATCCTTCTTGAAAGGGTGTGTATATAAGTTGGTTTCCCGACATGACAAATGTCTGAACAATGGTGATAATTAAATAGAAAAATAGTTTCTAACATGCTTTTTCATGTAAAAATAAATTTTGTTTTTAAAAATAGATTTTCTGTGTGTGTTATTCTGAAACAGTATTTTCCAAACATGCCTTGTATTTATTTAAAATTTTTTTTTAAATAAATTGTTTATAGGAATATTTAAATCAGTTCATTTAAAAAGTATGTTTTTAAGATTCACTATTATTAATAAATATTATACATAATCATTAGTTTTTGAGTTTTTATCCAAATAAACAAATTTATATGAACATTTCTGTTTTTAAAATGAATATATGTATTTCAAAATTTTCACTAAGTATAATTTTTAATTAGTTAATGAATTAAATTATTTCATTGCTTTCGTAATTTTATGATGCTTTTTATCATTTACTTTTACTACATTTTTATAATACTTTACTAGATACTTTGGCTCATCTAAAGATTTGCCTGGAGTCAGAGAATTATTTGAACAAGAACGTAAGTTATTTTTTGTAGTTTTATCTTAACTGTGATATGCTTGAGCATTCAATAATTTATTGTGTAGTTATTTTTAAATCTGATATACTGTCTTGTTTATAGTTTTATATTTAAATTGCTTACAACTTCCAAGCTATTTTGTATCTAAGATATTAATTATCAATAGTCAATAGCTGGGGGCATTATAAAATTGAGACTTGTGAAAAAATAGAACATGTCAAAGATCCTGCTCTGGTAACTAGAACAACAAACTGTTTCATAACATCATATGTGTAGTAATTGACACAATGTAAATTAATATGTTGGTAAAATGTGCTGTTACTGTGAATATAACAATGTCATAAAAATACATTTGAAAAATTGGGAGGCAAGGACAACTTAATATGATTAAAAATCCAATTAAGTGTGAAATAGTGTCCAACAGTTATCACAATGAATTATTATTAAAAGTATCATTTCAATATGTGTCTTTTGGGTCACTGATGCATTTAAATTATCAGCTTAAACTGCTGTATATTAGAATTATATATGTATATTGATTTCTCACCATGCGCTTGGTAAGAAAAGTTTGAAGACTCCTTGGTGCTACAGGATTAGTGGCCACCTCTGTTACTGATGTTGATGAAATATGCAAGTTTCCTTTATTTGTTTATAATTAAAAGGCAGGGCTGTACTTCTTAGTACAGGGGTGGCCAACCCAAAAGACCTTGCAAGTCACTTCGGAAAAACATTGACTTACGCTTGACCCAAATAACTTGCACTTATCTGAAGGACAGAACCCTCAACCTTCAGTACCGTAAGCACGTAACATACCACTAGACAGAAATGATCACTTCAGTCCGGAGGCTGTTATTGGCTTGTATAGATACCACTGCTACGAACTCCCCCACCAGTGAGTCGGTGGATAGGCGAATGAACGATATAATTGCATGGCGAGCGTGTGAGTTGTTGCTGTTGATTGGAAGAATTGCGTCACGTGAGTCTGACGGGTTTGCTTTGCTGCGTCAGATGAGTCTGATCAGTTTGTTTGGCTGCGTCAAGTGAGTCTGATGAGTTTTTGGTTGCTCTTTTTGTGGGTAGATGGCACTACGATAGATCAGAAGGTGGATTTTTCTCTATTTCAATCAAGGTCACCAATGAAATGGCGCTTATCTGAAGGACAGAACCCACGAACTTCAGTACCTTAAGACATAGCATATCACTAGACCAAAATGATCACTTCAGTCTGTAGGCTGTTACTGGCTTGTATAGATACCACCAGTACAATTGTAATCCTGTGGGCTTCATATAAAAATATATATCTTTATATTAGATTTTGGAACCATTACAAATATTTATTGGAGTGAAACTTTGAAACAGATTGATATATTATTATTGTTGTTTTCATTGTTTTTCATGTATAGAAAAATAGATAATATAATATTAATAATACAATGATCAAATAATGTTTAATTTATTTAGTTAGTGAGATATTTGTTTCTCGACTCTTTCACTTAGTTTTTGCAAGTCTATCTCAATGCATGTATTTGCGTTTTGTAATTGATGTTGTAGATTTTCATTTGAAAAGTTTGAGCCCGACTTATGTTCGAAAATAACAGATTCGCAGTAACAGAAGCAATGTGATAAAATAGAAACAATTATGGATCTGTTTATTAAAAAAACTCAATAAAAAACAAAAATATTGTACAAAATAATTGCATTTTATAAAGTTGTAATGAATCTTACGGACCACAAAATTATTCAATTATAATAATACTAACACAATGTTTAGCAAAAAATTGCAACAAAAGAGCTATCTATTTATTCCAAATCTAAGCAATTAGGTTTCAAATGATTACAATAAAAAAACAGGATTTTCAGTATGTGTTATAATATTTATCTATCTAAATCACATTAGGCCTGTCCATTTCATATAGTTTTTAAGAAATGTGTCTCTTTCTGACTGTGTGGAGGCTGTCATCGCTTTGACAGATATTACTCTATCTCATTACTTCTGTCATTACACAGATACTTCAGATTGGGCAATAGAAGTGGTATTACACGGTTTGAAAACAGAATCTGTAAACCTATTACTATATATTCTAAAAAATTAAAAGAAACCCAAAGAGGCTATATTACATTTAATCTTGATCTCCTAGATATTTACATCTGTTTTTTAAATATTTTCAAAATTTGCTAGAGGGAAGAAAATCCACAGTGTGTACTGGCCATAAGTCCTTAATCTACATTTTCACAAAAGCTCATCAGAATTCCTCAAAAATATGATGTAGGAAACTTTTAATATCTTTTCAAATTTTCTGCAGATGTTAAGTATATTAAAAGAGAAGATAAATTAGTTAGCAGGCACATTGTTTAGAATTGAGGAAATCACATTAAATATGATCTAACTGTATAAAAATCACAAAAATGAGATGACAAATTAAAAAAAAAATACTGCTCAGATCTTCAAATTTGATTTTAAACAATTTTCACTTCCATCTAGAAAAAATTTACTGTATGATACTTCAATACCAGATATTAGACCTTGGTTACCTGAAAATTAATATTTGAAAATATTTCATCAATTTCACGTATTATCCAATATTGTTTAAAAGTTATTTATTTAGCACAATATGTAACAATGAGCACATAGATTTTTTTAATCCTCTTGTATTTGTATGTCAAGAAGTTCCAATTTTTCTTGTAGCTCCTGCACCTCAAAGACGTACTAGAGCTGAAATGATGAAACATATAGATGCTGATTATTATGGATACAGAGATGATGATGATGGAATTCTAATACCCCTTGAAAAGGCTCGAAGTGAACAATTAGAGAAAGAGGCCCAAGAGAAGTGGCTTCAAAATAAAGGAAATAATGTTGACTTAGAAAAAGAAGATGACATAGATATATATGCTGCTCCTGAAGAACCAATGGTAAATACCGTTTAAATACTTTTTCTGCAAATAAGATACTTTTTAGTTAATTAACATTATATATGTAATTTTTAAATAATCAGGTGTTCATTTACTTAATTTTATTTTGAACTTCTTAAGGTATTTTGGTGGCAATAAGCTTAATATACAGAAGGTTATTTACACTTTATGGAAACGATTTTTTGTAATTTATTTTTCTCATCTGCATTTTGAGATAAAAATTTGATAACTTCAGAATAATCGTTTGCTAATGTTATCTTTTCATTGGAATGTAAAATAAAAGATTTGTTTTAAAAGTTGCTCTCAAAATTGATTTATGGCTTGAAGACTATGCAACTACACTTCCTGAGGAAAAGTATTTGCATAAACAAATTATAAAGCAGTGTAAAAACCTCAGTTATTGCATTTCAATAAAAGGTATTTATAATGTAATATTAAATTTGAAAGGGGAAAAGCATTCAGTTGAAAGTAAAAATGAAAATATGACCATGAAACCTGATCCTAAAACTGTTTGAACACAGGCAACAATCAAGAAAGAAGTCTGTGATCCTAAAAGAAAATCTACCGACTCAAAGATTCATTGTATTGAAACTAGGAACGTCTTCTGGAACTGTAATTAAAATCATTCATAAAGATTTAAAGTTGAAAAATGTTTAAACCTAAAGTTTTTTCTTTTTTAAAGCATATTTCTGAAAGAAAAGCAAATTGTAGAAAATTATATGAAAAACACCTAGCTGCTGAAAAATGGAAATTTGTGGTAACATTCGATGATGTATGGATATATATAAGTGACTGTAATAAAAGATCAATTTTCTGTTGCTCAACTGCCAGGAATGATTTATGACATGGCTTCCTCAGTGTAGAGTAAAGCTCCCAAAGGGACTCATGATAATTGCAGGATTTTCTAACAATGGCAAATTAAAAATCAAACAAGTCTCAAGTAAAGCCAAAATTAATTCACTCTACTATCTGCAGAATACAAAATATTTTAGAACCAATTTTTGATGAAGTCTTTATGGACCAGTCTTTTATGGAAAGGGCATTGATAAAGTTGACCTTCATATGGACAAAGCCTCTAGTCACATGTCTAAGTCAACTGCCGCTTATTTAGTTAAGAAAGGATCATAAACAGGAATAAAGTGCATCCCATTTGATGAAATATGTGTGAAATCACCCGACCTTTCTCTAGTGGACTTTTGTGCTTTTGGTTTATTAAAACGAGCCTTAGGAAAACGGCATTCAAGAACACTGAAAATATCTAGAAAACGACTCAAGAGGAATGGAGTAAAGTTTGCATGACAGTACAAAGAAAAAGTTTACTTTTATGGAAAATTTGAGCTAGAGCTATTGTCAAGAATCATGGCTATGAGATGTAAGCAAGTTGCTACAAAAAATACAATATTCATTGATGAAAATTAACTATCAAATTCGTTTCCATTAAGTGCAAGCGACCTTTTGTGTTAGTTTCCCTTGAGTTGTCTTTATGTTACAATTAATTTAAATTGTTAGTTGCTAAAATTTTTTGACAGATTATTTTTAAATATTACTATGATTTCAAATCTTTTTGTTGCAGAAAAATGTAATGCTTTAAAAATCCATATTAATATTGCATTAATCTTTTTTTTATTTTTTCCCTTATATAATTTTTTTAGTCCAAAATTGGATAAAGTAGCTTATTATTTTTCTCTTCATTATTCATATTTTAATCAATCTTTTTTGGAAGTTTTTATTATGCATTAGAATCAGGGACGTAGCTTCAACCGTATCAATAGTATGGGCTCCCAAGCTAAAGGGGGCCCAAAATGTGTAACATTTTTGAAATGAGTGTCTTTTATTACTTTTTCAAAAAAAGGGACCTCAAGGAATTTCGATACAGGGCCCACTCAGGTCTAGCTATGGCAATGGTTAGAATATTCTCCATGTATAAAAATTCAGGATACAATTACCGTAAAATCTGGCATATAACTTTCACCTATACTTTCAAGCTGCATTTTTTAATTTTAAGGTATATTCGCCATATAACCGTGCACCTCCTTTTTTATGAAGGAGCCTGCAACGTACATTAGCAATGTTATGTTTTAAAGCCATTTATTTGAGGTAAGGAATTTGAAAAAATTGTATATTTCTGGAAAAACAATCCTTTTTTTAAGTACATAAGGTATGACATTTCTTTTAAATAAATAGTATTCTGATCTTTGAAGAAGTCTAAGTTTCTTTTTATGCACATCTATTATTTTTTATTTTTGAAGCTATCATTTTTATACCCGGTGTATAATGCGCACCCTTACATTTAGATCTTATTTTTTATGTTAAAAGTGAGTGTTATATGCTAGATTTTACAGTATTTGTTTCTTAAATTTTAATGATTTTGTGAATCTGAGAAGTAATATAAAAAGACGAAATTAAGTAGTGAAATAATAATTTTTTTAGAATGTTTTTTTACATACTTTTGATTAAAATATGAAATAAAGAATTAAAGTTACTTCTTTTAATTATGTAATTTGTATTATAAATATAATTCTATTATTTACTATAAAAATGTATGATAATATTTTTTTATTGCATAAATGTGAAATTTTCTGGCTTAAAATTGTTTGGGTTTATTACCTGTTAAAAGTATGTTGTTTTTATTGGAATTCCAAAACTAGTTTCTTTTTACAACATTGAAAACATTCATTATTGGAGTGAAATTCCATAATTTTTTAAAAAATATATTGAATTCAGAACCTAAGATCTAAAATACCAAGACAGTTATTTTGAAAAACCTAAGAAAAACCTTTTTCTGGAATTAAAGAGAGTCTTTAATAAATTAGCAGTTAGGATAATGATGAAATTTTGTACTGTTAGTATTACAATTTTGCATCTAAACGAGATTGATCTTTTATGTGTGTTCAAGAGCTTTCATTTTACCTCAATCTTTCCTGAAGAGGTTAACTTTTATATATACACAAGACATGTGACAAAGTTTCATGTTAAAACATGTACACATCCTTAAATTTTAAAAAAAAAAGTGTTATTTTATTAATCATCTTATACTGTATGTAGCATTTATGTTATCCCCTTAAGATCCATATTTAAAAGCATGAAACATGTGAAAAAAAGCTAAGTTTTTTCTTTTACTTAATAAGAAACTTTATTGAAGACTGCATTAATGCATAAAAAAAATAAAAGGTTTAAATAAATCTTTGAAAAAACATTGAAAATTTCAGAATTGTATTAGTACAGTCATGATTACTTTATTCAAAGAGCAAAATATTTAGCTCTTTTAGGCATCTTTTATAATAATTATAAATTTAATGAAAAATGAAATCACACATATTTAATCAACTACTTATGTGTGATGTTAAAAAACATGACAATCAAATCATCACAATCTGGGCATTGGTAACAGGAATTTTTTCCCCCTTTGCCATATTTTTCTCCTCACTCAACATTTTCTTGACTGTGACGTAGTTGTAGCTACAATTTTATCTTTGCTAAGATAAAAAATAATCACTAAAAATCACTCCTGTAACATCATGGATGCATTTTTTCCCAACTAAAATTGAACTGTACCATATTATGTACCGAATGTTAACTGATTAATGCAAGATATTTTAATACCTAAATTTATTGTGCAGTTTTTAAAGCTTCTGCTTCTTTTTGGTTTATTCAATACTATCATATCAAAAAATTGCATTAAATATGTATACTCTCTTCTTAATTGTCTTTTGTTTACATTTACTCATTAAATTTTTTTCAAAGAAATTTAAAGAAATCTATCATTTGTTTTTAAAATTTAATTCTCTTTGCTAAGTTATGTATGATTTTGTTTACTGATGAATATTTTATGTAATTTTTGTAATATATTTAATTTTAGAGTGATGAAGAATGTGCTATTGATGATACATCTGAAGATACTGGTCAGCCAAGGTTTATTGCCCATGTTCCTGTTCCTACTCAGAAACAGGTTAGATATCATTATGTAATTAATACATATATTATATGCATTAGGTTTTTTGATTGTAAGCTATGAACACTTTTGTTAAAATTGTAGGTAGAAGAAGCTTTAGTGATGCGGAAAAAAGCAGAGCTGTTGGAACAATATGCATCTACAGAACTTATAAAAGAAGTTGAAGAGACCAAGTCTTTAATAGGAAAATAAATTTTAAACTAATTATTGTAAAATAAACGGACCAATCTACGTATAATTTTTTCCGTTTGAATTATGTATATAATGTAAATAAACATATTTTTTAAAGATGTGAAATTTTATTTGATAAAATAGTAGTATAAAAAATACTAGAGGAATTTTCACAAATTCTTCTTTATTTTCTGAATTTTGGGAGGGGGAGCAATTAAGGATGTGTATACTTAGATTAGATGGAATGATTTTTTTTCTTTGTTTTGTAACAGGATAAACCTTACTTTTTTTCTTTGCAAATCATGCAAATATTTCTGTGCAGTAGTTGAAAATTGACAAACTATGATTTTATTGTGATACATTGTAGAGAATCTCTGCATTTGTGTTAGTGTGAAGGGGGGGGGGTAACTGAAGGAAGAGACATCTCTTAAACACAACAACCTTTTTAATATTAATTCCATTTATAAAGTTGCAAATAGCTAATGAGAGTGAGTTAGCCCTAATCAATAGTGATTACAATAGAAATTCTACTTATCAAACATATATGAAGAAATGCAGATGCAGAGTCAAACAAAAATTGCTTAAATCTTCTGTTTGAATTCACAATACAATTCTTATTTTTATAATTTAAATTAGCATCGTTGTATCATACTGCTTTTCTCCTCGAAGACTTAACTTTAAACTGTACCTCATTTACATACATCACAGTTCCTTTACAGAAAAAGGTTCCCTAATCAAACAATTCAGTGAAAGTATTTCTCTTTAAGCATTAGTAGGACTTAAAGAGGACCCATTACTGCATGGATTTTTTAATTTTGTAGTTTTCTTCATGTAGTGATCATAGTTTATGTTTTGCTGTTCTTACTTCCTTTTTCTGTTCATGATATGTAGTTATAATATTCAATGAAAAAAATTATTGAGTTTGTTAATAGAAATGATATAAATAATACAACCAATATTACAAACAATAAATAATTTCTTCAAAATAACGTGAAGTAGAAGCTCACAAAAACATTGAGTTAATATTTTTTTTTATTTCTGTATTTGTTTTTAAAGAGATATTTGAAATAAAAAGATCAACTAGACCTCTACACTTATAAAATTCTCAAAAAAATAATAATATAAAATTCTGTTATTCATCAAATCTTACACTTTAGCTCATTCAAGAATATGTTGTGGAGCTTTGAACAGGGCTTCGAACTGCAATTGAACCAAAAAAAAAATATCGGTTTGATATATCTTCAGTCATTTTGTTACTGTACCCAACTTATCGATATTTTCTAATTTAACGTCAACCATATAATTATCTTCATTACATGTTTTTTTTTGCTTATGATAGAATTATATTTTTAGTACAAACAGGAATATATATAAAATAAAATTATTCATTCAGAACTGAACTGGTGTATTTTTTTAGTTGAACCTGAACGAGAAACAAAATTACGGTTCGAAGACCTGGTATTGAGGAGCAAGATACATTGAATCAACAAGAAACATTTTTTTCATAGCATGGCAGGCATAGCATGAGCTTTCTTTCTCTCATGTCCAGCTTCTTGTCTTGGACTAGGGTTTGCAATCCCAGGATTAGGATTGGACTACTTATTAAAAATACTTACATATTAGCATGGTTGAAATTGCATAATAAAACTGAAAATATAATTAAAAATTGATTTAATATTATTTTAATAAAACAAATAAAAAATTAATTCATCATAAAAAACAAATAAAAATAGTACATAATGAAATTTAAAAAAAGCATTTCTTCATTTCTTGTGTTTCTGTAGATAAACTTATATAATCAAAGCTCCTCTAGCGTTTTATCGTTGGAACGGCTTCTTATTTTTGATACAAATTGTTCAACGAATGCACGTTCGAATTCTTTAGTAGTAGTTATTATCATCATTAAATAGGAGTATTCACTTTTCAGGATGTTACCAAGTCTCCCTTCATTTTCAAAAAAGAGATTTCTTTTTGAATTTTTGATGACAATGTCTCAAATCTAATAGATTGCATTGGTGCGTATACCTCTTTAATAACTTTATTTAGTTCTGCTACACTTAATGGCTTATGTATATAAATTGATTCAATTATTGAATCAGAATGTGAATCAATTTCAAGTGTTATCTCATTTGAAATTGAAGATCCATTTGCATGAGCTGTTAGTAATGCAATGGGATTTGAAGTGTCTTAAGTTTTCGAAGCAGGTCCGCTATTAATTAACGGTATTTAATTGAAGAAGGAACTGTGACAAAATCTATTCTTGTGATGTTTATATTATTGTGTAAGCATTGCAGTGAACCACTTAGATCTTTGCGATGTTCTCTCAAATTGTGCATATATTTTTTTACATATAGCACTTATAATTGCACAAAAAAATTCTACTTTAAAATATAGAAATTTTTAAAGAATTAAATTCTTTGGAAATTTTTATGTGAAATTTTTTTAAAATATAATTCAGACAAAAATTAATTCCCGGAATTAGTAATTTTAATCCCGAGATTGGAAAAAACTCCTGGATCCCGGAGTTTAGGAATTATGAGATGCCGGGGCTGAAAACCCTACTAGATATCTTCCAAAAATTCTAATTGCCTCTGTCCAAGTTAGCTGATACCGGACATCCTGAGGGTGGGAAAAATGTGCATTTTCCGACCCCACTCGCAATGGGGAGAAAGTTACAGAGGAAAATAAGAGAAAACATGAAATTTCATGGTATAACATACACATCAGCCTCGAACCCTTCAAGGTTCAACACGTAAGAAAACTAACATTAACCGTACTTAGTACAGAAAAGTAAATAAGCTACATTAAATGTAATACCAGATTCACAATACTTTGAAAAAAAATTTCAAAATATAATTCAGACAAAAATTAAATCCCGGGATTAGTAATTTTAATACCGGGATTTGAAAAAAACCCACCGGGATCCCGGGGCTGCAAACCCTATCTTGAACATGCATATAATAGCTGATTGCCTTATTACTGATGTTGGAAAACATACAGTTCTGTTGAAGGATTTTTTTATAAGTTAAGGAATGGGACTTGTATGGCATTAATCTTTAGAATTAAAAAGTGTGTACAGGCTTTTAAAAAAAAGCATTCACATGTTGAATGTTAACGACAATATCATGTGAAAGGGGGGGGGGGTGCACTTTTGCACAGTTTTTTATTCTCGCAGAAAAATGGAATCTGAAGAATTTTTGTACAAATGTATGAAATTCAAAAAAATATTCATCCGTGAAAAACTGCATGCATTGATTTATCAATAATTTTCTGCGATATAAAGGCTGTTAACATAAGTTTGGTACTGTATTTGAATTTAAACTCAAATATATTATTTGACATTCAAATAATTTATCCTCTGTGTAATTAAATAGTTTTTATTTAATAAATATTTAATACCAATAAATATCGCTTGAGAAAAAATTGTATGTTCATTTAATAATATTTTGTTCAATAATTTAATCTTCAGCATATAATACTTGTAATTTTGAATTAATATTTGGATAAAACATTGAGCCTAAGACATCATTCCCAACAAAGCTATCAATGATTAGGAGAAGCAGTTCTCAAGGAGGGAGGATGCATCTCCTGACATTATTCGACTGAGGATTTAAAATAGTCCTTGTAGATTTGTTAAACTTTAGAAATACTTTCCATTTTTAAATGCTCTAAATTTTCTTGTTTTTCTTTCCATATTATTAGGTTTATTTTTAATTCAAAATGGATCTCGAATCCTTATCTACAGCAAAGTAGCCAAATTTGCTTAATATAAAAGCCTCAAATAATACAAATTCAGATGTTTCAGTGTGTGGGACCAGGACAAAATTTATATAAATACGTTTTATAGTTATATTCAAAGTTGGTTGCATAAAACTTTTACTGTGCAGTAATACCTCAACTTACGCGAACCTGGAGCAGGGGCGGCATTTAGATCAAACTTGAGAAATATATTTTTTTTTGTTACAAAAAATTTATATATTTTCTGAAATATTATTGGGTGGGAATTTGGTATTTTATTTAACGTATTTTATTTCTTTATTTTGTACTCTATATGTTTAATGCCAGTTTTCTTATTCCTTTCACCATACGATGTCCGGTTTCAGCTATCTAAAAGGGGACAAGGGTAATTAGAGTTTTTGATAGATATAGAGCCTCATGAGATGTTTTATTTTAGTCTCGAGTGTGGTTACTGTAAGTTAAAATAAACGTTTGTGATCCCCACCATCACTACTCTTTTTCGAAGAAATTGGCCTGCTGAAAATGGGTGATCTCTTCTCTTACATTTTACTCGTTTCAAATAATAACAGGTAATATTATATTCTTAATTTCGATTTATTTTGTATTTTTTAAGACTTAAAATAATATACATAATTGTTATGCTTCCTTTTTGTTCGCAAAAATTATTCAAGTTGTATAGGTATGTATCTATATGAACAATTCATCTTTTTTAATTATAATTTTTTGCTTTGGAGAGAGGGGTGGCAAAACTACTAGAGCCGGCCCTGCCTGGAGGAACGCGATTTTTAAATCTCGTCGATTCGTATTTTGTTTGAGCGTTACACAACTCAATTATTCACTCTCTTTATAGCTAATGTACATGTTTGGGTGAATCCCGTGGAATCGACGCTTTAACATTGTAATTTATTTATTTATTTTTTGTGTGTGGGATTTATTTCTTATCTACGGAGTGTGTAACATTATATGTTGTAATTATTATACCATGTTTGTTATATGTAATATATCTACTCAGATTTGAGAGACGGTTATATCATTCAAACGAAGCAGAGAATTGATTCTTCTGCAGCCAACAAGAAAAAGAAAACTTTTATCTTTGGAATGTAATTAACATTATATTAAAGACTTCTATACAAACATAAAAATTTGCGAATCGACGATCAGAACAGTTATAAAAAGTAAAGAAAAAAATTTTGAATGTGAAAAATGCTTAGTTTTTTCATTCAACCATCATTTCACATCAAAACAACTTTGGTTTGTTATTTTGTATTTTAAGATTTTATTAAACATTTTTTCCCCCAAATTATTTTCTTTTGTCTCCGACCCCAACTAAAAATAATTTATATCTATATATATAAAGGAGAAAAGCGACTCCACTCAGACTGACTGACTAACTAATCACGATATCTCGGGAACTATTATACCTACAGGCTTGAAATTTGCTAGGCTTATTCCTTTCATAGAGTAGAGATCCGCTAAGAACGGATTTTGCGAAATACGAACCGCAAGGGGCGTTACGGGGGTTAAGGGGCGTTATACATAATTGTTTCCATGTTTAAACTACTCAATGTACAATCTTGAAATTGGGTAAGCAGATTCCTTTCATACTGTAGAGATCCGCTACAAAATGGTTTTGGGAAAATAGCCCCCCAAGTGGCGTTGCAGGGGAACAATGGGCGTAAAAGATAAATACATACGTTTTTAAAATACTTGACCTACCGGCTTGAAAATTGGTAGGCATAGTTTTTTCATGGAGTTAATTCCGCTACAAAATGGGTTTTGGGAAAATTGACACCAAGAGGTGTTGAGGGGCGTAAAAGATAAATAGTTTCGTTTTTAAAGTACTTGACCTATTGGTTTCAAAATTGGTAGGTTTCTATAGTTTCTATAGTTTTATTTTTCAATTTACCCGTGCGAAGAACGGGTATACCAGCTAGTAAATATTTTATGGGAAATTATACCCCGACTTATACGCTGTTATTACTCAGTCCCACCTATCGTGTAAGTTCGGGATATTACTGTATTTAAAAAGCTAACTGTGTGTGTGTGTTCGCAAGAGACCGTATTAACATTTATACACCCAAAAATTATTCAATACAAATTTCACCCCCCTCCTTACCTTAAAAAAGGAACCTAATTCAAGGTACTTAAGATAATTTCATAAAATTCCCTAAATAACAATAGCCTGATTGTAGTTTTATTTTCCAAGATAAAAATTCAATTGTATACAAACATTAGACATCGAAGATTGCTAATAATATCTCGAGGTGTTCATCTTGTACTTAAATCATTAAAATTTTGTTTGGGATTTTATATTTGATCAAAATTTTACTATTTCAGATATATTATGCTAGGAGGGCAAGGAATAACTAAAACAGTGGTTCTCTGAAACTGTGGTGAGCGTATTCTTGTAATTATGCGAAAACCACATCCAAGAAATACGCCCTCAGCCAAGAAAAGAATCAGCAATGTCCGAAAGTAAATCTACGAATATAGTTCAAGCATAGCCAATCTAGATTGGAAGGGGGGAACGTAATCCCCCCTCCCGGATTACGTTCGATCTTTATTACTAGTCACGTTTGTGGCAACAAATAAGTTTAAAAACTATTACATTAAATAATAGAATTCGGTTTTTCCAATGCTCCCATTGGTTAAACATTAACAGAACAGTTTATTCCAAACAAAGTCGCGATTTTATATGCCAACTCTAGACTATGTAATAGTTACAGTTGATTATTTTAATTCTGTTTGCTTATTCTAAAAAAAACTTTGCGTTCTATAAAAATACTTAAGCCTTATTTAACACAACTTAGATATACCTGAAAACGATTACCATTTTACTTAAGAATCAACTTGGTGTAAATAATATCCAAATCAAAGACAGTTTATATTTTATTGAGTTAAACACTTTGTTTCAACGTTAATTTTATTATTATAAATAATGAGAAATAACTTATTGATAATATAGGGAGTTTATTAAGATAGTTTCGAATGTGTGTGTGTGAAATGATGCAACTATTTACGCTTCATTTTGTAATAAATTAAGCTTGAGTGTTTAAATAAAATTATAAAGCAACAGCTTTCCACTGAGCCTTTTTTTGACATTTTTTTCATAAATTTTTTTTCGAGATCATATACTTTTCCTCTCCTTTAAACAATGATAAACGACGCGTAGAAAGATTAAACTCTATCACGGTCTTTCCTCACATGAAATTTATTTGAGAGTCGCTCTCTTGAAGCCAGCCCATTTGAAAATACGCGAGGTGCACCTCGAAAAACTATCGGTACATTTCGTCGCCAGCGACGAGGACTTTTTGTGCTTTGCTATTTTGTCGTCGCGTTGCCAAATCTGAATTTAGACCCAGAACGAGATGCCTCTGCTGGCCAAGGACAACTAACGCTCTCTTCTGCCTCTCTTGTCTTCGTTTCCACAGAGCGTATGCCGGGAAGGTATTGCTCCATCGAGACTTTGCATCGAAAACTTTTCCTGCAAACATGCTGCAACTACCTACCACCATCAATTAACTCTCTTTTGGATTAAAACCTGAATCGCGCGAGGTGGGGAGAGAGGAAAAAAATGCGTGACGAATCTTCCTTTTTGTTCTTTTTTTAAACTTTTTGTCAACCCTCCACCTCTTTCAATTTGGAGAAAGATATCATCTCGTAGAAAGGGGAAAAAACGTTGATGGTCTGAAGATTTTAATTGACTCCTTGATGATGCTGTCATTCCATGAAGTATGTTCCAAATGAGAACCTGAAACACAGAATTGCTTTGAGAAAAGAATGTGGAGATAATGTGTACTTTTGGATACCTTTATTACTAATGATGCATGAAAGAAAACTGCGATAAGTAATTGCTTTTTGTGTGAGTCCAAGTCATTAACAATTTTGAATTATTACGTGGATGCTAGTTCTTTTATTGATTATGATAAAAAAAATTTGACATTTTAAACTGTGATGAAACAAAATTTAAATTATGTATTAAAGTCTATGAAATTTATTTTTCGTTGAAGTTTTTAAGTGAAATATACGGATTTAAATGTAATAAAAAACTGAAAGATGAATCATTACTTTAAATTTTAGAACAATCAGATTTAAGAATAAATAATATCAACATTTTCATTTCTTAAAGATTTTTTTCAAAAAACTTTTATTTTTTAATTATTATTGAATATTTTTTAATTACAATTGAATATTATTGATGTTTACATCTATCAAAAATTAGGTGTACTTTTAAAATATGCTGTGACATTTCTTGGAAAATAAATATTTTTTGATGCTATTTCCAACCCCAAAAAATGAAGAGAAAGAACAAAAGCGATAAATTTAATCAAAAGCGTAGATTAAAAGTTCTCTTTAAAAATGTATTTGAAATTATAACTTAGACTGTACTATCAATGAATTTTTGCATTTTTAGCTTATCATAGTGATATTGATCAGTCAGCTAGTGTGTGTTTCAATAATAAATTATAAATTTCTGTTTTCTTCAACATTTAAATCAACAGGGGGAAGGACCCCCAAGTACTTCAATGTGCATATTGTGAAATAAACTGTTGTGACTGTGCAGCATTATATTACTGATAATAATGGCAGTGGCTCACCCGGACTCGGTGCCCTGACCGCCCCATTGTTATCTGAAAAAAAAAAGCTTCTTTAGCTGGTGTTCTTCAGTTCCTTTTCTTTGTCTGACAACCTACAGAGAAAGGTAAACAGAGAAATTTCTGGAGATCCAGCTACAAACAGAAGACCAACTCAGGGGAACGACGGAACCCAGCAAAATTGAGCAGCCGCCCCAGAGTGCCGGAGGAAGCGCCGACGAGCCAGAAGTCGAGTCATCTTCGGACGAGATGACTGTCAGTTACCAGTACGATGTGGCTTCTTCCGCCTCTGGGGGCTTCATTCGCCTGCTCTTCCGCTGGAGGGGCAGTGTCTGGAAAGTGGTGTACAGAGAGATGCTCCTGTTTACTGTGTGTTACATAGTACTTTCTCTCCTCTACAACTTTGCCCTTACGGAGGGCCAGCAGAGGTTAGTGACATACTTTTATCCACTTCTACTTATGTATGATTTGTTTTTGTATCTCTGTTGGAAACGATAGCTTTCTTTCAAAAAGCATATACTATTTCTACAGTTACTGTATACTCGTTGATACCACACCATTACTTGGAAAAACTAATCCATCTTTGTTCAAAAAATAATTATAATGTTGTTTCTTTACATCTGGCACTAACAACCGCTTTGTTCTCTTGCCAGTCCGTAATAATATCTGAAAGTGGCAACAATTCAGTATTTATTGCCAGATTCTTTTCCCATGTATGCGTCATGCTAATCTCCAACTGATAGATTTATAAATTACAGCTCAAAACTTTTAATTTCGAAGGATTTAAAAAGGAGTAATTTAGTTAAACAGTTTAAGCCCTTAAATTTTTCTTGAAGAGGTAATATAATTTATAAGTATTGGTAATTTTTGAAATAATTTGAATCAATACAAAAATAAATAATACTTTTTAAAATAGAAATACACCACTGTGTATTTTCTGTCAAAGTTTAGAAGTATTCAGTGCATGAGAAATATAAAAAGAATATATATATATATATATATATATATTAAATTTGAGCTTTATGACAGTATATTCAAAACAATAGCAGCGCATTCAATGAATTCAAATACACGTTTCTAGCTGTATTTTTTAAGTAGAAATATAATGCTCGAGGTATAAGATTTTGATGATATTATGTCATTGTACGTTATTCCATCATATCGTACTATGTTTTTGGAGATTAAATTAACTGGAACGTTCATAAAGTTTTCTTCTCAAAGATTTCCAGGAGAACATCCAAATTA
The DNA here is from genome assembly GCA_019973975.1 of Trichonephila clavata. Lineage (NCBI taxonomy): Eukaryota > Metazoa > Arthropoda > Arachnida > Araneae > Nephilidae > Trichonephila > Trichonephila clavata. The sequence continues at coordinate 42,778 of BMAO01031255.1, forward strand.
AACTTTCTAAGTATGTGTCGCGCGAAACTCTTTCGACTTTCTATGCCTGTCTGTTTCATTTTTTTAAAGTATACAATGCACAGACAAACTTTTTGTAGCTTCGAAATGAGGCCAAGACAGCGACTAAACGAATGAAACTTGCAAACATTTTCTTCGGAGGGGATGTCGGATGATTCATGCTGTTACTGTGAAAGGTGAAGAGCAAGTGCAACTACAAATTTATTTAAATCAGAAGTGGAGAAAACACCTGAAATAAACTATATCCATTTATAGTATAAATTAATGACATACACAAAAATTTAATGTTTTATTTATTTTAAATTAAAATTAAGCTGTAAGTTACAGCTAAAAATGACGTTAAGTTTTTTTATGTTTCTTCTATTTTTTTCGATTCCTATTATTAGTTCACACTCTCCCTATATATATATATATATATATATATATATATATATATATATAGGGAGAGTGTGAATATATCGCTGTTGGACTATTACAGAACATCGCTGTGTCCCTGTAGCGTAATGGATAGCCGTGGGTTCAAATCCCACCTGAAATGGCCTAATTTCTGAGAATGTGATTTCTTTTTTATAATATTATTTTATTAGAATAATTAAATTTAATGAATGAGAATAAATAGTAACAAAAAAAAAAAGTCCAACACCATACATAGAAAGGAAAATGGGAAATTGCAAGGAAAATCGCTTTCTATTTTGTCACTTAATATTGTGATTCTGTCATTTGTATATAATTATTTATATTAATTGTAACTATTTAATAAAAAATAACTAAAATAAAATGTTCCTCATTGTTGAACAAAGTAGGAATTGATTAAAATTTTTTTTTATATTACTTGTTATTGCTTAATTTGATTACATGATAATTTATCCAAATTTAGAAGAAATAAATTAACAAAAGTGTGCTCAAAATTAAACATACGACTTTTTTGTACATATTTGCTCATTTATTGTTTATTATATCTTTTTAAAGTTAAAGTTAGTGGTTTATGAAAAAAAAATGTTTGCCTGTTTCTATTTAATTTTGACACTTAAAAAGCGAAAAGTATTCAAGTTTGCAAGTAATGCTTTTTGGTGGATCTTAATATGCTGCTCTAGAAAGTTGTTGGTGGCCTTTCTTTCAGCGACTTAAATTTCTTTTTTCAAATACCAAGTCGATTTTTGCGTAATTAAAATTAGTATTTAAAAATTAAATTAATATATTAAATTTTGTAATATACGATGTGAAGCAAAAGATGAATTGAGATGAATAAAAACCAGTGGCGCAACGGAGAATATTAGCCCACCCCTTGTAAAGTAAGGTTTTGGTCCCCAAGCTGTATTTGGAGTCAAGCTCTGGGCCCGTTATAATCCTGCCCCTCCCCTTGCGGAGGTGTACGTTACGCCACTGATAAAACCTTCGATTTATAGCGTGACAGTATAAATACTGTCTTCAGTATGATAAATGTATCCATATAGAGCTTCTATAAGCCTGTAGTGCCTCTAAAATATTAAATTTACCTGTATACGTTCACGAATTTTGCACAATTAAACACACTTTAAGAACATTAATTCTTATTTTCATGTAGTTTGGTGCAGTAACCTTTTAAAAATTTTTGTGATCCTGGATTCCTACGCAAAAGTTGGCTCCACCTGCGATGTTTTTTTTTTATCAAATTTGGTCTCACTTATATGAACCTAAAAGATACCTTATATCTTTGTTGTATAATTCAACAAATGCAATCCATATTAAAATGAAGTTTTATTAGAAAATTCGTTTTCTACATCTTGAATTCGCAAAACCATTAATTATATCTTCACAAAATTATCTGCTAATAATATTTCATTTCTATATTTATTAAACTTAAATTATTCAAACAGGGTCGAATCATTCTATTTCTCAGTTTTTTTTAAGAACATGTACGGGGATAAAATTTGACGATTAAAATTAATTCGATCATGATCTTATTGAGGTCGAAACGAGAATGGGATGAAGTCCCATCAAAGCTGAGGCTTTGCGCCCGGCTCAGTTGGCCCATGCCTTAAAACGTACCTGGTTTGGTATCTTTTCTCTTGATGAATTCATAGAAATCAGTAAGCACTGCATCATTCCATTGCAATAGATAGCAATGCTCCATGATATAATTTGGTAAAATTGGTCACCATACTCATTGCTTCCATATTATCCGGAAAAAAATCCTGGTTCAAGTGTAAGAAATAAAATTTTAATGACAGCCTATGATTTTTAAAATTTTTATAATATTTCAAATTATACTCCTATCATTTATTGCTTTGTTATTATCTAGAAAATATTTTGTCACAACGTCCTTGAATGAAAGTCTTACGTCCTTTTCTGTATTTGTAAGAATTGTGTTAAGCAGATAATTCTTTTAGAAGTTTTAGAATATCTGAATATTTAATCTCACACAAACTCAAATGGTTTACTTACCTGACCTATCTTATCAATTTCAGCTTGATGTGCAGTGGTAAATTATATTCTTGGTGCTGCAAGAGGATAGGTTCACTTCATTTTTATCAAAGGGCTCTCTAGACTTCCGTGAAGACCACTTTTGTATCCGATAATGTTTAATCCTTTGCACCCGACTGTGCGTCCCATTCACCCAAAAAGTACAAATATTTTGTATAATTTGATGCATTAGTCAAAACTATGACTTTCTTGTCAGACAAATGTTTTATTTAAAATCTTAGTCGTTGAGCACAAGTAATAATTTCCTTGAAGTACCATAATTTCCTCTTCCTTCTGAAATACAACTTACAGAAATGAAGCTGTGTGTTCTTTGACCTATGTACAGCAAAGGTGCACATAAAGGGTACCCAGGTCCGTACCCCCCTTTTCCATAGCCCTTGATTTGTTTTCCGATTGATTATAATCCTATGTATGCAGTACGTAAAATTTAATTAAGTATGCTTTTAATAATTAATTTTATTAATTAATGTTAATTATTTATTCAATTTTAATTAATAAAATTAATTTTTTACTTTTTTTGCTTCTGAAAGTCAGCAAATTCAAAAGAATATGTTGGGCGGCATATTAGATCATGATACGAAAATGGTGGATTCTCGACTCTGGAGCTCCACCCCCTTGAAAAATTTGTGTGTGCACTACTGATATACATTAATACCTCAACTTACGCGAGCCCGGAGTCACGCGATTTTCAAATCTCGTCGATTCGTCTTTTGCTTGAGGGGAAAGAAAATGGGTGAAATTGATAATGTGAATGAAGAAGTTGTCGATTTTACAATGTAAATAAATTTAGAAGTGGTAGTGATGACGTTCAAGGGTTGCTGAATGCCCACCATCAGGAGCTAACAATTAATGATCTCATAGAAATGTTAGAGCAAGAGCAAAATATCGAAAAACTTGAATCTTTAGACCCTGTTTAGTTAGAAGATCGAATGACGGTTGGGAATTTGACAGAAGGCCTCAGTTTAATTGAAAAAGAGTTATAAATTTTAGAAAAAGTAGACTCTAACGATGAGCGTATTTTTTGAACAAAACAAAGAATAAAAAAATTATTAGCATGCTACGAGGAAATTTTGCGGGAGAAAAAAACATTTCTGAGCTAGCAGATTTTATGAAACCTTCTACACAGTGCCGATTTAAGCTCAATTCGGGCCCTGGGCGCAGAAGATCTACGGACCCCCTTGTCATTGGTGGATCGAAATTTATAACCAGAAAATCTGGTAAGTCCAGCTTATCGGGGCTCTTCCGAGCCCTTCTGGGCCCCTGGGCACACGTCCCAAGCACTTGATGGACGAACCGGCACTGCTTCTTCATAACCTTCTAATAACTTCGAGTTGAGATTTTGTACGCGTGTTATCTATGATTTTACCAAACATTTTTTTCTAAATTATTATTTTCTTTCATCTTTGGCTCCAAATAAAAATAATTTGTATGTATTTATATCAGAAATCATACCCCGACTTAGAAGAATTCGACTTACGCGACTTACTCAGTCCCACCTATCGCGTAAGTTCGGGGTATTACTATAATTTAGAAATCCATAAGAATAAAATTATAGGTTCACATTTAATTTTTCTTACATTATGATGTTGGAGAATTTAAACTTGTTATAAATAGGAGCCACATGAAATTGGGAGTAGCTGTGTACACATTAGATTTTCCTCTTGGTCATGACTTTTTGCAGGATTATCTGAATTGGGTGATGGCGTACCAGTGACCTAACGTATACCCCCTCATCACCGGGGGGGGGGGCAAAGCCTGACTGCCCCCAAGTGCCTACCCTTTGTAAATTTGTAAAATCTAACTTGAGGGTACCAAAACCTGACTCTGCTGGGGGGCCCAAATGTTTTTTGTTACACTACCGTGGCGTACTACCGTGGATCACATCAATATATGCCCTGCTGTTTTGAACTGTATTTCTTTGAATGTTGTTGACTGTGCCTTTCGTGACTGTTTTTATCGTTATACAATGTATTGGGCTGCTCTTCGACTTGTGATCAGTGGCGTAAAGTACGCCCCCCCCCCATTGCGGGGAGGGGGAGATTCTAGGGGGCCCTAAACCTGACTGACGCCAAGTACATATGGTTTTGTAATCCTTTGTAAGATCCGACTTGGGGTCCAAAACCTGATTTTGCAGGGGGGGGGGCTAATATTCTAGTTACGCCACTGCTTGTGACTAAAAGGTTGGAGACGGGCGTAAGATTCAAAAAATTTTAGAAGGCAATAAAGTAACATCATGTAAAATATTTTGACAAAGATATCTCCGAAATGGATCTAACTTCATTTTTATGTAAATGTTTTCTAAATTCACAGATATATTTATTTAAATTTGATGACATTTCCAAAAAAAAAACAGCAACCTTATACTTATGAATGTATTTATTAGATACTCTTTTTAATGTTTTACTTTAATTTTTGGCAAGATTTTACAATTTTAGGAATACACACTTTTCTATAGCTGTTTGGATCATTTATCTAAGTTTAAATTGTTTAAAATTTATTAATTACTTGTCAAAAATAAATCAGTTCTTTTCTTGGTTGAGTGTCTCACTTCGAGGATATTTATGTGAATGTTCAACTTTTGTAATACTAAAAAAAAACTGATAATTTTACATAGCATTGTTATTAAGTTACAAAACTGTACATATATTAAATTCACAAATCATGTATCAAAGTTTTTTTAAAATCATTTTCTTTGATATTTTAAAATAATTATCCATTTTTTTATTGAGCAATTCGACTACATTAGATATCAAAGGGTCTGTTGTTTTAATCACTGTATAAAGATGCCACCTAACTTTTCAAAATTTTATCATTATCGTATCATTTATATATATATATAAAAATGGATGTTTGTATATATGACCTCGCTTCACTCCAACACCGTTAAGCCGATCACTATGAAAATTGGCATGTATATGTATTTTTTTGTGGAGAAGGTTTTTGTGCTACCCTCTTTGTTGTAGCTATCCACCAGGTGTCCCTACAGCATATCAACTTCTACACCGTTCAATCAATCGCCAAATTGCCAACATGGTCGTCAAAAATGATGCCAACTTGGCTCTATCACCAACATTTCGTTATATTTCCATTGAATCGCCATTATAATGTAAGAAACAGAGTTGCTTGCAAATATTATAATTGTAACATAAAATAAATACAGCAGAAATTAATATTAACTTATTACACATCCAGATACAAATTATGTACACTATTTTAAACGTTCATTAGACAAAATTTGTAACAATGTGTTACTTTGGCTGAACAGAGATCGGCTTAGGAAGGTGTTTTCGAAAATCGACCCACAAGAGAGTTACAGGGCTTTATATATATAAACAATCCTTTTCATCAGCTATTACATCTACAGACTTAAAATTTAACAAATATGTTTTTTTTGTTCAGCTGAGATATGAAAAAAGCTTTTTTTTTGTTTGTTTGATTTGCAATTCACGTAAAATTAACTCATTAAAAACTTTTTTATCCTTCAATCTATTCTCTATGTTTAATTTTTGACGTAGAGAACATGTTTAATTTTTGACGAATTTTAATTAATCTCTAGGTTTAATTTTTGACGAAGAACGGATATACCATCTAGTATGTTATATATATTTAAATGTGTGTGTATAATATAGCCCTTTGGTAGTTAAAATTGTTCTTTGAAAAAATTATACAGAACAATTTTTTTCAAAATATTGAGCTTATTATTGGTAAAAGCAGCCATAAGGAGTAATACACATGTTATCATTTCCTCTTATAGATAAGCTCATAAACTTATTATAGTTTTTTTTTGTTTTATAGTTTAATTTTTCATACATATGTAAATATGAAACTTTATAATTATATGAAACTTATAATGAATTAAAATGGACATTATTTGATACAAATTTCTATATAATATCCAATGCAAAGCAACGGGCCGGTAGTTAGGGAATACTGCCTTAAGTTTTCTCGTAGATCCTCTGTAACGGGTTTTTGTATTAATTCTTTTCTTAATTTTAGAAAGGTAGTAGTATCATATCTATCAGTTGGAGGATTATGATAAATTCTTCACAATATAGAAAGTTTCATTTGAGTCATGAATTTAATTCCATCAAATATCAAATAGTGCGTGGGGTTATGGGAATTGTGTGTGTGTGTGTGATATGTTAAACTTTAGCACACTTTAGTTTAAAGTTTTCACATGATGATGCATCGAAAATTAGAAGCATGTTTAGAAACCAGTATTTTTCACATTTCCGATTAAAATTATAATATGCGTCTTAAGGAGCCCACTGTGCGCTCTCTTTTAATAACTTAACAGTAGTAGTAACCAGTGGGGACGTCTTAAGGCATGGGCCCCGCCTACATTGGGGGTCTCGTTCTCAACTAAGCCTTAATAAGATCACGAATTCGAATAATTTTAACGGTCAAATGTTATTTCCGGTTGTATTCTTCGAAAAACTGGGAATTTCTATGATATGTCAACTGGCTAAATGTGATGACCGTCGCCTATGTATAGGTCTAGGCCTATTATTACTCATTCAGTCAAAAGGCGGAAGTCGGTCCGCCCGGTTTGTGCGACTGTAAGTCATGTACATTTATTTGTTTCGGGTTACTGTTTATACGGGTTTTTGGCAACGTATGTTATGTACTGTCTACTTTTAAGGGGTATAGGTAGGGCCTACATTTTTGTAGGGTCAGGGCCTACTTTTATGTAGGGGCCTAGAGCTTCAAGAAGTCTTAAGGTGACCTTGGTAACATAACTTGATCTCATTTGGAGGATATAATGCTTACTTGCTAATCGATGTGTATATGCTTTGAGAATTCTCTTTTTTTTATTTTGGTAGAATTTAATTTACTCTATACTTGGGATTAGTGTACAATGAAATGCTCTGATCAGGTGGTCAGTCTGACGAGAAGCCCCAAGTGCTTAGTTCCCACACGCACAAGCTCTTGCTCCTCATTTATTGACCCACTGAAGGGATGAGTCGACCTTACCCAACCCGGGATTTGAACCCCGTACCTGTGGCGTGGAAGAGCGATACACTACCACTCAGCCACCGGGCTTCCATCGATGAAATATATTTTTCTTATTATTCATATCGTATTCCGATTAAAAACTGATTGTTTTAACACACTTCTCTCGATGAATATTACTTTCGTTCTGCTTAAAATGAAAGAATATTTAAGTAAAACTTTCCATAGTTGTCTTTCTGATTATAATTCATAATGAATAAGGTATAGTGCCTATAAGAAACTCAAAATAATTTTGAAAAAAATATTAATTACATAATATACAGATAAAAGAATTGATTTTTTTGCCATTTTATTACAATTTCTTAAACGACTTTGAAATACTTTCTTAGAAATAAAAAAATTTATAAAAATAAGATTTAAATCCAATTTTTAAGAGCTTTTATAACTCATATAATTTTATTAGCGGCATATTACACGTTCTTAACATTTTTAAAAATGCATTTCCGTACCAATAATCAAAAATAGTAGAAAACAGACCCAGTTTATTTATATCACAAAAAATAAATATTACATAAACTGATTTTCACGATTCAAGTAAATATGAATTGTAAAATATATTTAATTCTAATATATAAAACGAAATTAATTTTTAAACCTTTAAAAGTCGGCTATAATTCACAAAAACAGCTTTGTTTGGTAACTTAATGCATTACAGTTTATGAACTTCACCTGTATTTTAAATTTTAAAGCTGACATACAGAAAGAATTTTAAATTTGGAAGAACTAACGAATGAAGTGAACCCCTTGGCTCAAGAATCTGGTATTCAACTAATGAAAACGTTACCGTCTTAGTTGGCAGTTTGCCTGGCCCAACTAACATCTTTTTGTGTGTCGTGTGACGTCGGATGGCACATTCAGTGTCGTCATCGAAACGTACATTTAGGTCCCAGGGAATTTCTGGGTCTCGCCACTCATTTTGTTCCAAAGTAACTTCCGATGTTTCACGCAACACATCTGCAGTTTATTTTAATTATATAATACTTTTAATTACTTGAAGTTAGTTCTTAATCTGTACTTGAACATTATTTTTCTTTTTAAAAACTTATCTAATATCTGTACTATCAGAACTGCAAAATTATTGAATACTTACTGTAAGCCCAGTGGCTGAGTGGAAGCGTTTTGCACTTCCACACCACAAGTCTGGGGTTCGAATCCCAGGCTGAGAAAAATCGACGCAGACTTTCATCCCTTCAGAGAATCAATAAATGAGTACCAAGCTTGTACTTGGGAACTAAGCACTGGAAGTTTCACGTCAAACTGACCACGACATCACCTCAATGCCCAAGGTCACATGTACTGAGATGGGCATAGTAAGCCTTGGTCCTTCTTGGCTGTTGCGCCACTGAGTTTAGTTTAATAATTAATGAATGGTTTCAATCAAAATATAAAATAGTTTATAAATTTTGCAGCCTTAAAAGTTTTTTGTGTCCCTTTTATAAAAATATTTATTTTTACTTCGGATGGTATACATTTGTATTACAGTTTATCGCAATTTCTCTTTGAAATTCTTTTTACATTATATACATAAGTAGAAACTATCCTCCCTCGCCCACATCAATATTATAATAACTATAAATACTAAAATGCTTATCGTTACGAACTTTTTCGGAAAAAATTAAGTAATTTGTTTGTTTTCCATACATATACAGTTGACTCTCGATAATTCAAACCTTCGATAATACGAACCTCTCGATAATTCGAAGTATATGCACAGCCCCTAGAAAAGCTCTTGATATTTCGAACTAAAACAATGCGTTTTGGTACACTCAATATTTCGAAGTAAAATCCGTGGCTGACCAGACTACAACACGCTATAATTCGAAGTTATCTTATAAAACTCTCGACAGTTTGAACACTCACTATCATCTGCAGTCCTGTAATAAACAGGTTGGAACTTACAAGTTTTGCGTTGTGTTGTCTCTATGTGTCTCCCCTGTAACACAGTCCTTTTAATGACCATCTGTCTGCTACCCCTTCTTAGTGTTTTTCGGTTCCTCAGGCGAAAATATAGTTTTATTTTCATTCCTTTAAGTAGACAGTAGACGAACCGCACCTGTTGTCAGCCGTCCATTTCTTTCGTCTAACACGTTGCCTTGCTACACATGTGTTCAGAAAGGATGGTCCGCTATTGTGAAGAAGAGATGCGTAAGATTCTGTATGAATGTATGGAATGTATTTTTTAAATAAAGGACTTTTAATTAGTGTAAAATATTTATACTGTATAATATATACTTTTTAAAAATACTTTAAAATAATTTTCTATTTATGTACACAATTGCTGTTTTATTACATAGTTTCAAATTTAAATGTGTTAGAAAAAAGTTTCTTTTTGTGTATTTTGGGAATTTTTTCTACCCTCTTGATAATTCGAAGTTTTTCATTGGTCCTTCCAACTTCGAATTATTGAGAGTCGACAGCATATATATTAACAATTTTATTTCGACTGAACCACTTTTCGAAAAAATCGACAGACTTACTTATACTATTAGTCATATTAACAAATTACTAATATTATTACTCATATGATCTAACAATGGTTTAATTAAATTATTCTCTTTCCAACTGCATAGGATTATAGCAAAAAATTGTGACTTTTAATCTTACTACAGAAATCAACTATTATTATTAAGATAATTATAAATTGCCGTCGTAAAAAAATTGCAAAAGAATCGCTAGTTTAGTGCCTCCCTTCACACACGTGTGACCATGGTACCAGAATGGTCATGGTAGCGCACTCGAGGATAGCGTTGCCATGTCCTGGTTCCTCTAAAGACAGGTCGTTAAATGTGCTGATGCAAGTTAAGTACATCGATGCTTCCTCAGATTGGTGGGATGTGGAAATTTAGCTCAGGCGTTTTCCTCGCCACTTTATTGAGGTTCAAAATTACGTCCATCACCTGTAACACCTCGCGTAGCTTCACAGCGTGGCTTGAATAAGCAATGAAATCAAATATGTATACATGTATACACTGAAGTGTCAATGAATTAGAGATATCAAGTTAATAACTATGAGTTGGGTGACCTTTGAGCTTGATAACGGCTGCTACACGATAAGGCGTAGATTCTACGAGCTTGTATAAGCGTTCCACAGGATTATCTTACCAAACATCGACTGCAGCTGTCTCTAATTCTATAAGTTTTGTTGTTGTTGAGTGACTCAAGCGACGCTTTTGCACCTTTCTCTAATCAATAGAATTTACGTCTGGGCCATTTCAAGACAGAAAAGACAGAGAGATGCTCATTCTAACAAGCAGTAGCTAACTGAGAACTGTAAGAGGTGCAGTCGCTTAGCTGGAATAATCCATTTCCATGTGGATGACAGTAGAACACTAATAAATGGAGGCGATCGCTCAACAAATCTACATACCGATTCGCATTGAGAGAAGTTGGTACAAGTATCAAAGATCCAAAAAAATTGTTTGAAGAGAAAACACTTCAGACCGTGATTGACCTTACACATTTCCAATTTGGCATGCAGGATCCATGGCTCGGTGAGCCTTACGCCATATTCTCGACCTCCCATGAACGTGAAGTAGTTGAATGGAAGACACATTACACACTCCATGCTACTCGTTTCCAATTCTCTAGAGTCCATTCCATGCATCTTCTTGCACAGGCAAGATGAGTAGCCCGATGGTGTGATCGGGGTTTTTGTACTGTTGCTCTCGTACCCTATTCGGTGAAGTGAGCGTTGCACGGTCCGTGTACTGCCTATGCACCTGACAACCTTATTCATTCGGGGGATAATTTGAGCTAATGTTTGGTTTTGATGGCTTCGTACAATACGGCTGAGTCGTTTCACACAATATTCATCCAAGGTTAATCATCCTTTGCAATTTGTTCAAATGCTAATTTTTCACCATCATCCGTATATTATCGGTGTATTCTTAATACTATCAGCCTTGAAAATCCTAGTTCTTGGGCGACTTTGGGAAATGAATGACCCATGCATCTAATGTCTGCTATTTGTTAACGGTCGAAGGCGTCTAAATCAGAAGTTTAATCCATGCTTGCAGTTGATTAGCAGTTGCGACTGATTAATAACTACCACAGTACTAGCTATACATGTACTTACCCTTGTGAACTACGGAAGATAAGGCGAAGCACTACACAATTTTCATGATTATTCTCTATCCCGAATTCAGTAACACTTCAGTGTATATGCAAATACTGTTATTATGTTACTGAATAAAGGTTAAAATCTTAAAAAGAACTAAATTTTTTACATTTTTTTAAAAAGTCTATTTTAAAATACTCGAGTGACTTTTTTATTCAGAAGGTGTAGATTTTATTTTAAGTACAAATGGGTTTTTCTACATGCGATACAATGATACATTCCCTATAAATTCAAATTTCATCTTTTTCCATATTTCAATATTTTTAGTTAATTTATCATTGTCTTCAGTCTTTACCCAATCAAAATTCACCAATCATGGTAATGGTAAAATGAAAATCATGATATGATAAATTTTCTTTCATATATATAAGGATTTATTTATTCTAAAATTCATTTTTTCCTCTCTGCATTCACTTTCACCAGAAGTTGCAATATTTTGAACTTATTCTTGCTCACACGCAAAAGCTTTCCTCAGATATTTTCGGTATTCATCACAATAAGATGTTCTCACTAATTTCACATGTATATTTTATTAACATTGAAAAAGAATTTAAATTTCTAATAAATTAATTTTGGGAGGCATTTTATTACATACTTTTCTCTCTTGATAGAAAATGTCTGTGAGTGACTCAGTTTTACAGGTTTATATTTTTTTTTAAATGTTGTTATGGTTCCTGTTTCGTATTGTAAAATATTTAATTCTATTCTATTTAAATAACTTTTCTTTATTTTTAAGCAATTTTTAATTAACTATTTAAATAAAACAGTAGCTATAGATATTGCTTAGGTTGAAAATTCTTTCTATATGATTATCGTCTGCTTTAATCTAATAATTCATGTAGCTCTAATTTATCCGATTACTTAATTTATTTGCTGATATATAATCGTTTGTGGTTAAAGTTATGTTGCTTAAGTTGGCATCTTTTGTAATTATTCTAAATACATTTTTTCAGTCCGAAAAAAGAATTTTTATGCCTAATCGACGCTGGTTAAACTTAATGAGAAATTAATTTTTGTATATTTCGAGATATTATCTTTCATCTGGAAATCTTTTTGATCATTTGAGTGATCATTAAAATAAAACTGATCCGTGGAATAAACTTTGGCTGCTGTTATTCCCAGTTCCTACAAAATCTATTAAATTTTATAAAAAAAAGTAAGTTTTTTTTGTCATAAAATATAATTTCTTTTGTTTAAAAAAAAATTTCATTTATTTACCTATCTTCAATTATTATTTTTCCTTTAGTTTTCAACTCTTTTCACAAATACTTTCATATTTAACTAAATGCACTAAATTGTTTTCAAATTAAACTCAAAGACAAAGACAGCGATAATTAAATCTTCAAACGAATATCGTTAAAAATTGCTATAAATAAATTTTTAAAAATTTAATCATGTTAATATTGTTATATTTTACTTTATATTTCAAATATATACAAAAGTTTGTTTTGTTTTAAAATTCTAAAAATATTTTGAAAACACGAGAAATTAAAACCGTGAAAAAAGATTCATAAGAAAAAAACAAGATATCAATCATTGGCATGGCCAAGTAATTTTAGCGCGTTTTTTACATGTTGTATTTTACAATAATGCAACTAATGAACTTTTTACTAACAGAAAGTATGTACTTAAAAAAATTATATGATGCATTAGGACAATGCAAATGCGAAACCGAGGTCAATCGTGCTATGTGAAAAATAACAAATATGAACGTGGACGAATGTCTAATACGCTTTTAATAAGATGATTAATTTCTAATTAATTTCAATTTATTCGATTGTTATTTAATTTCAAAATATTGTTATGTAACATTAAAAATTCAATGCAAAATTTTATTAAAAATTAAAGTTAAATTACAATTTATTACAGTTTTAAGAAGAATTTGAAACATTATGTTTTTCACATTTTATTGTATAAATCTTTTTTTCTGTATCCATGTCTGAAATAAAACCAGTAAAAATGAATTTTTAGATTTCATGAAATAATTACACTTTTTAAGGGGAAAACAGCATTTCTTATTTTTGCCGGAATAACAGTGGAATATCAAAATAATACAAAAAAGAAAAAAGTATTTGAATTTACACTTCTTCTTAATAATTTTTCAACGAAATCTGGACAAAAAATATTCCCCAACCCCATCTGATGAGTTATAATATACTTCTAAAAGGTATTACTTTTTCATTTTTATTTTTATAAAATAAAAATACATGAGTTATATAATATAATATGTTTGTATAAAATGAAAATAAATCTTTTGCTTCAGATTTTGCGTTTACTAGTGATCGAATAATTCAATATAAGAATGCATATGTGAGGAAAACGATGTAATATTAAATATATATTGGATGATTAAACCTACTATTTTTATCTACGGATTGAAAAAGATATCGAGGTTTTAGTCGCACTCTCATTCTATATACTAATTAATTCTCATTAAGGTAAGTTTTTCACTTCCTTGGCATCTTGCACTCTTAATCCTTTTTAACTATGGATGAAACTTTGTTCTGGGCTCTCATTTGAAATGTTCGTGATGATACATCAGAAGCGTGCGTGTATTCGAGTCATTCATGTCACGGCTTAAAAAAATAATTTTTATTTCTACAATTTTTGCAATTTTGAAAACTGACAGCCGTGACATTACTTAAAAAAATTGGTTACAGTACAAAGGGAAAATATAACTTAAGTAGATTTATATAAGGGAAGACAAAGTAGTAAAGACAAAAATGAAATTTGAACATACGTTAATTGCATGTATTATCATCACAAATAATATTTCGGTATGAACAGAGATTGTAGAAAGCAAAGAAAATTTCTTAAGTGAGAATAATGTTTATAATAGGATAATTCAAATAACCTATGATTTACCATATTTTGAACTATTTTCTTAAGAAACGAGCCCAAAAAATTATGGAATTTAACAACCTTTTTATTTAAACACACACGCATTTGTTTCTTTCTAGTTAAGGAATTAATTCTTTTTTGAAAAATTTCTTATACTCTATTATTATATTCGATAACAGCTAATATGAATGAGTATAAAATATTTCAAATGTAAAATATTGTTTCAATAAATCTATAAATCCTTCTTCCATTATTTCATATCAAGCTGAATTTTACAGTGCTTCAAAGAAAAGTGATAAAGATCGTAAGAAAGATGGGTGGATCTAGTAAAAAATTCCCCCGTAGATTTTGGCAGAAAAACAGGATCTATTCTTATAGAAAAAATATAAATATTTCAGGAAATTCGAGAAAATATTTAATACGGAATAATTTTTTATTCTCTTTTATGCAGAGAAGAGTAACATAACAAAAATATTAAAGACGTATTTTTAATTAATGGAATAATATACTTATTATTACTCGTGACTCGATTTTGTCTTTTATAGTGGATATAAAAATTTGACCAACGCATTATTAGAAGAAAATTTTAGAGATGATTGTTTATTTGAATCCTCATTTAGTCTTTAAAAGAAGAAACGGAAATTCAATGGTAATTAATATAGAAATGACTCACAATAATCTTATGTTCAGTTTTTTCATGCGCAGTTCGTATTAGTAAGATTCAAGCTGTAACTAATGCAATTTTTATATTTTATTAAGTATAATTTATCCTAGAAAACCTAAAATGATATCAAAACCAATTCCTCTAAGTTTCAGTTGGGACATAAATTCTTTAAAAAAACATTTGTATTCAGCATTAAAAAAAACTCTTTAGAGTCCTTGATAAGGCTATATTGATCTTTAAAGGTTTTGAAAAGCCTAAGTAAGCGGTAGGATATATGTTTAAGAAATGCTAAGTGTAATTGAATATTATCAACTGGTTTCTATTATTCTTAAAAAATGTGTTAGGAACACAATATGTGTTATTTCCTCCACTACTAATATTAATGATACACGTGTAAATTCAGCATGTGTGTTTGACAATATACTAGAGATACAGTTGAATAGATCTTTTGAGTTTTCAGTTACTTGATAATATTTAATTTAGGCTAATATTTTTCTATTTCCGTTATTTACTTTGTATAACTTTATTTTGCACTCTGATTTACACTATACTAAGTGGTGTCCACGAGAGGATTGAAAATTGGGCTTAACATAAGGCAAACAGTTTTTCAAAGTTATGAAAAGTAGAATTATAGAGCAGAAGAGTCAACTTAAGAGCGGATTATTTACCTTTAAAGAAAAATAAATTAGAGTAATTGTTATTCAAAAAAGGTTACACGCGAGGGACATTAAAATCAGGCTGGAAGCATTAAAAATACAATATTATTGCTTTAGATTCTTCTTACTTGTAAAATTTTTGGAAAGCAAAAGAAGGGTAAACGAGGAAAAGGTTGAAAAAGAATTGTTGAAACACGGCGAGTATGAGCATAAGTTTCTGATTAAAATATAATTAATTTTTGATTTTGAAGATAATAAATTCAAGTCTGTAAATGAGTGAAAGTAGTAGTAAAATATTGTTAAAATAACCGAAAATAAAACTAACAAAATACGGTTTTTTTTTTCTTCTCAGAAAAATCTATTATGATAATTTTTTATCTCAGAAAGATCGATCTAAGTATTTAAGGTTCGCTCTGAAGCCTGGCTCTACTCCTAAATTGATTGAAGGATTCCTCCCTACTAAGTAAAATTATTTGAATGTAACTTAACCTCTGAAGAGTCTGGATATGGGAAAGAAAAATTTTATCAGTATTCCATACGATAAATTAGAATCGCAATTGTATTCTCTAGATTCCTTGGATGTTACCAGAGAAAAATATGCAGCAATGCTTTCCCTTCCTTAGGAGCCTCAATATCAGAAATTATTTTCTGGTCGGAAACATAGAGAATCTAAAAATGCATTGATTCAAAATTCCGAATGCTTGAGTAAATTAACCGAAATGTCCAAAAATAAAAATAGCAGGAGAAGAGAAATTAAAATATGAAATATAATTCATTTGAAGCAAATGAAAAGAAACTGTCAGAATAATAAATAAATATAAGATGCCAGATAATTTTCCCAGTGCGCAGTTTTAATATCCACCAACAATAATGTGAATAAAGAATTATTGTGGATATATAGGTATGCAGAAATATCATATTATGCTTCTCAGGAGTGTGCAGCTACTATCTACTCTTCCTTAGAAAGGATACTGCTTGTGGAAAAAAAGAGTTTGTTTCATATATTTGAGGCGTATGGCTTTAGTAATAAATGTAGAATATTTGCCAATTGTGTGTTATATGTAAGAGAGCATAATACTATTATTTGTCCTAAATTGCTACCCAAAGAGGAGAAACAAACAGTGGGAAAACCATTAAAGAGAATTAAGCCCTTGTGGAATTAATTTACTCTTACCAATTTATGTGATAATACATTTAAGACTTACTTGCGATTTTAGTTGTGAATGTATTAACGGTAAAGGGATTGAAAGGTAAGAAAGTGTCGCGACCCTGCGGTCGCTGGTGAAGTTGGAGTCACTAAATAATCAGCCATTATGATAAAATCATTATTTTTATTAATCTTTCAAATTAAAATTAAAAAAAATGTCATAAACCGGGGGATAGGTCAACTTAATCTCTACCTTAAATCCTGTAACAAAANAAGAAAGTGTCGCGACCCTGCGGTCGCTGGTGAAGTTGGAGTCACTAAATAATCAGCCATTATGATAAAATCATTATTTTTATTAATCTTTCAAATTAAAATTAAAAAAAAAATGTCATAAACCGGGGGATAGGTCAACTTAATTTCTACCTTAAATACAGATGACAAAAAATTGGTCATCTATCTTTCATACGATCCGATATAGTAGCACTAGTCCGAGCTTGACCGCTATAACTTAACAACTGGCACGAAAGATCCTCCTTCTAAACTCCGAGGGCTTCAGATATTGACTCTGATAATCTAACTTCAATAGCAGCCTAACGACCAACTACTACACTCAGAGTTTAATAGCCCTCAAATAAACATAATTCACGGTTTTTCTACGGGAAGCAATTTTATAAACATACAACATTAAAGAAATATTTTCCCCCAGAGGATTAATGAAATGCGCGGATAGGACTTGTCACTAGAGTACTGGGGATTCGCAGATCATATACAGTTATAAGAAAGAGGAATTAAGAAGTGTTGCCGAGAGTTTGAGTTGGTACTCACTGATATGATACCCAATTAAGAATTATTTGATGGAATAGAGAAGTGCTCTGCATTACATTATATTTATAGAATTTTATTTATGAGTTTGAATTCTGATTTTCTCATTGAAGTAAATGTTTTTGTGTATTAATGTTTCTGTATATATACCTAAAATTCAAGACAAATATGTTATACGAGTACAATCTTAATAAATATGTAACAGAAAGAAGCATTCATTTAAATGATTATTCTAGTGAGACTAATATGATGACTTAGACACTTAGATTCTGTTAGGAGAAGATATGAGGTCTAAAATTATATCTTCTAAATGTTATAAGATAAAAAATTTCAAATTACACAAAATTATAAGAATTATCGCTTAAATACTGAGGTGTCTTTTTTTAAAAAAAAAATAAGAAACTCTAATAAGTCAAAAACTCTTTTGATTAGTTGTGAAGAATTTGACAGAGCCGAGAAGTATTTGTCAATGCATTCAAACATAATATTTTTCTGAAGAAAAAGCTAAAAACACACTTTACAAGTTTATTTAAATGATGGAATTCTACTGTTCTAATTGAGAATAATTGAAAATAAAACCAGTGAAGAATATACATACTCATTTGTTCAACCATGCAAACCTCCATTACTGTAAAAATTGGCAGGTCATAAGCATCTACTTTTCATAAATATACTGGAAAACTGACAATTCTCAATTCTGAGGCAAAGTATAAATTTTAAGAGATAGAAAAACCGTTGGATCTATTATCTTTCAATATGTTGTTTGTAAAATCAACGAAACACAAGATTCAATATCCTTTATCTAAAAGATTACAAAATTTCCTTTTCTAGTAAAAAAACTGGAGTCGGTTTTCTTGGACTTCTCTTCATTTGAAATTCAATCTCTTAATATTTATGCCTTTATCCAAGGTTTTTATCGATTAATTGACGAAGACGGAGAAAATAAGTTGTTTATTTTGACAACACCACCAGTTTTGTTGGTGTCAATGCAACTTCGAAACAATTGGACTGGAGTGGAATTAAAAAATAACACAATTTACATAGCATACAGTAAACGTTTAGTCCATTCACTGCTTCCAACCTTGGCAGATTTCTTAGGAGATCTTAATTATAATTTTGAACTA
The DNA here is from genome assembly GCA_019973975.1 of Trichonephila clavata. NCBI lineage: Eukaryota > Metazoa > Arthropoda > Arachnida > Araneae > Nephilidae > Trichonephila > Trichonephila clavata. The sequence continues at coordinate 61,643 of BMAO01031255.1, forward strand.
TGTGTTCAGGAGAAATCTCAGTTGAGCTTCCTTAAGTTATGAACTTAATGAATGTAAAATCCATCAGGAGTTATTTAATTTACTTGAACGAAGAATCCAATGAGCTAACTTGGACTTGGTCTCAGGTGAAGATATTGGCTGGTGAAGAAACTAAATTATGGGCTCTAAATTTGTATTTGGGTCCAGAATCTGGCAATAACTTATTTATTGTACTCAGATTTAGCGCTGGCTATGCATTTTTGAATGCAATTTTTAGGTAAGTTACCTTTTTCTTGTAATGGATTTAGATATTCTATCCATATTTTCAATAGGTTTTTGCTCAGTATTACAAAGAGAAAGGGGGAAGGTTAGGTGGCCAAAAAACATCTTCAACCCCACTTTTATACAAATTATTTTATAAATAAGAGCTGTCCTAAGTAAGCAATGTTTACAATGCTGTAGTATCCATATATTTATATATTTTTAAATTCTTTTATTTTTATAATTTCTAATATGTTCTTTCCAAAATCTTTCGTCTAATTTATCTTGAAACTTCGGTTTATTTTTCAGTTTTGATGATTATTGATTATTCATCTCTCTCTAGTAGAGAATTTTAACTATATATACATATACATGTCCTCTCTCTCTGTTTACATACATATATATAGCGAACACACACACACCACCACCACACACCACACACACACACACACACACACACACACACACACACACACACACACACACAACACACACACACACACACACACACACACACACACACACACACACACACACACACACACACACACACACACACACACACACACACACACACACACACACACACACACAGCATTTTAAAAACAACCGAAAACTGATTCTACTCTAGAGCTTTTTCATGAAAACCTTTTGAGAATTCTCTTTAAAAGAACTATCTTTCCGAATTTTTTTAATTACTAACATTTTAACATTTAATTTTAGTTCTTTCTTAATGTTAATATACATGAGCATAACTGCAATTTCCTTACTAGCTACACTTTAAAAGAAAGCTAGCACTTTTAAATTTAGTTACACTTTAAAAGAAATTTTTGTTGATGTATCAAATTTTACTCTAGTAAAATGTGACACATTTCCCCTCCAAAGTTAATGATAAGCGCTAAGTTCAACAGTTGTATGAACTAGAAAATGATAGAAAATTAACATAATATGTATTCTGAATTTTAATTACTTAGAAATATTCAATTTAGGGCTTATAGTTTTTATGTATTTCTGTACTTGCTGTTATTTCCTCTTCTTTGTTAATTAAATGCTATTTCAGCCTTAAAATATATCGCGATAGCTTCTTTTCGCAGTCAGATGCCATAAAATATTTTAAAAGTTTCAAACTCTTTCAATATGTAGCATTTTAAAAAAGAATAGTGATGATCGATTGTTATAAAATACAGTCAAACACAAATAATCAATGTGCCACAATACACATATATATTGCTTTATCTTGGAAAAGCATAATCACTATTAGTAAATCATATTTTAAATAAATATTTACAACTAATAATACAGTTTCAATATATTTCTTGGCATCTATGACAAAATAAACATGTAATGTTCTTAATAACTTTTAAAGTAAAACAGTGTTGTACGTTTGTTAAATACTATGATTCCAGTTATTTTCAAGTGTGTTTCATTTTCAAAGAGTGCAATAGGGCTTAAAGATTTAATTCAGCACAACAAATAATTTTTCAAAGTTACATATTCTCAAAAGAAATAAATTAGCTTTTGATTCAGTGACTGTTATATATATATCGACTTTTTTGGGAGAGTAAAAATGCTGCTACTCTCAGTGTTCTATTTCATATAGTTATAATAGTATCATATATATGTATTCTGAAAAAAATGTTGCTGAGAGAAGTATAATTTGCATCCTTTTTTTAAAGTAAGTATTTTTTTATTATTATTTTGGAGTGTAAGAGAAAAATTCATGTGGTACAGCGCTACATGTCTGATGGTTTGATTTTGAATAATATAGAATGTTTCATTCGCGACATTGGCATGCGTTTGGTTAAAAAGAATTCGAAGCGGATCACCTGGAAATTCTCCAAGAGAGAAATGAATGGGCATCATATTAGAAGAAATATTTAGTGTGAAGAAAGCAAATACGATCCGAGTTTTTACGATGAGAAATGCGTAGGTTAGAAAAAGACGAATCGTGATTTAATTTCTTTTGAGAATGATGTCTCAAAAAGAAAAATCACGAAGACATTTTTCTTACATTGAGAGTCCACCATGTTGAGGGGCTGATGCACATTAAATCTGTTGAAGCTCAAAGTCCTCATGTTAGCGTGCTGTAGAAGTTTGTGAGTAGGGCGTCTTCTAAGTTTAATCCTTGTTACTTGACTACGGTCATTAACCTTCTTCGATTGGGAATAAACAATCAATCAATTAACCAACCTTGAGGAATCAATATGACTTGATTTGGTTTGACTTTTCATTAAATAGCGCTTTGAAGCTGTACTAGGGCTATTGGATACGGACCCCATAATTCTTCGCCTCGATCAAGTGATGAAAACGTTACATCAGCTGGCGCCCCTTTGTCCGAACTTCCTCAATATGCCAACGAAATGATTTTGAGTGATATAATTAATATTTATCAATCCTTCTATAAGGCGAGTTTTCAAGGGCACCAGGATACGAACTCTTGGTTCAACAACACTGGTCACATGCGACTATGAACACTCAGCTACGGCGGCCATACCAGAGTTCATACGACTAAAAGAAAAGCAATCTGCATGGGCACTTTTGATCTTTCAAATTGCTCCTATAAAGTTCATCGTCTTTCAAAAGCGAAAAAGCCTTTTTTTCCCCTTCTCGATATAATTCTTATAATTTTTAACTATATTATATACCATTAAAATAATTTTTCTCTAGCTGCGATTGGTAATATAAGTTCTTTCCGCTAGCTTTGCCAACCCTACTAACTAGATATTAGCAATAGTTGAGCCATTTACATCCTTTCCACTTTTGATTGTTATTTGATAACAATGTGCGAGTACCGGTTATTGTTTAGAATGAATCAAACACAAAGTTTAGCAATTTTTTTCCCCATTCTCTGGAAACATAAAGGCAAAAGGAAATTATTGAATGATTTGATTTTTGCAAAGTAGGAATGTACGAATAGAGTAAACATATGCGATAAAAGAAGAATGCAATTGATGGTTATAAATGGAGGTGCCGTTCGAAAATAGGAGAGAGTCCACATGAGGAGTGTAAGAGTATAAGGAAAGGGGTGCAAGGTCCAGCAGTAGACATTAGAGTATGTGTGAAATTTTTATTGTTGCGCGATGTTGGTTTGGAAGGGTTTTGAATGAATTTGTTGTGAAAGTTTGGGAATTAATAAAAAAACAGTGCTTGACTAGAATATGTTTTAGCGATAGATTTGCATGATTTATTCTGTTTAGAATGTTCTTAGGATCTTTTTAAGAAACTAAATTTAACTGGATCTTAAAAATGTAGCTTTCTTAAAATATTTAATTTTTCTCCTTCGAACATTAATTTTTTTCTTTTTTAGAATGTTTTAGAATTTCGCTTTTTCAGAAGCTAAAATTTTCCTTGAATTGTTCCATAAGTTTTAAAAATTTCCATTTTTGTCCTTCGGACATCAATTTATTCTGTTTAGAATGTTATTAATTTTCTACTTTTTAAAAGCTAAATTTACATAAACTTGTTCTTAAAGTCATACATTTTTTTATTTTTGCTCTTTCGGACATAACGCCATCCCCCACTTTTGCCCCTTTCCTTTTGCGTCAGTTTTGTTTATTCATTGAAACTTGTTTGTCTGTAATGGTAAAATTGGGACAAATTACTGAAGAAATTATAAGAGATACAACAGCAGCTTTTTTCATGCAAAAGAAAATAGAAATAATATAATCTAAAGTATTATTTCGTTCGTAATACGGTTTCAAAAGATATAAACACTAATGAATAAATACGAGGCAAATAAATAAAATATAAAAACGACAAATGAAAATTATATCACGAGACGAGGGTTAATAAGTAACTTCTAGCCTACCCACTATTCGCCACCTCATTCCATCATCTAAACATTAGTGGTTACTCATTTTTACTTTTAAAATTTTAATTTAACCCATTGTGCAAAAAAAAAAAAAAAAAATATCGGTGAAACGTGTTGTGAACGAAATGCGGATTTTAGCTTGCGCGCTTATATAAATCCTTCTACTCGACTAGCCCTGCCTCCCCACATGTATATGTGCTTACGTATTCAATAACAAGATATACATCCTTGTTTTTTCACTTTATATTTTGTTCAGTTCTTTTCGTGAAATTCCACACAGAATTTGCAAATTCTTTTAATTTTGAATTCTAGTGTATATGCTTACAATTATAAAAGCATTTTTTTTGCATAATAATTTCTTTTAATATGCATACATATTTCTAATATTTGTGCATATTTTATGTATTTTGACTTTTTTTCATGGCAGACTTTTCCTCTCATCCGTATTTTGATAAACATAAAAGGCTGATTCGTACAAGTTATACAAGTTTCGTAGTAAAAATTTTGAGACCCATAACACCATCAGAATATACCATAGTTAGGTAAAATACATTGAAAACGTAGAGCACACACGATGAATGAATATTGTGGTTATTCTCCAGGAATATTTTTAGAAATCTTTGAGTTATGACAGCTAAAAATAACTTTGAGTAGTGAGTTTTCAAAAGACCGTAGAAATGTTAAAATTATGAATTGCGAATATGCAAGATATATCTTTTTTGAAAGAAAACTTGTTTCGAGATTTAGAAGAGCAAATATTCTAAATTAAATGTTCTTTATTTTTAGAAATATTCCTCCTTTGAATAAACAGTATACTTAGTTGTTTTCTTCTTTGCCTTCAACAAACTGTTGTAAGTTAAAGTGAATTGCGAAAAGATAGATTTATTTTTAGAGTGTAAAAAAACAAAAAAAAAAACTGGTAAGAATTTTTATATTTTCTCATCAGCAGTATTACTTCAATGAAATCTCTGTTTTCATATGTACTAAAAATACTTATTTCAGGCGAAAAATATTAGAAAATTTTTTTGTTCACACATGTTTTTAGATTTCTCTAAAACACTTAAAATCGTTATTTAAAGAAGGTTTTGCAATTTTTTTCAAAAAAATTTCTTAAGAGTTTAATAATTTTCCCTCTATTTCGTGCATATTTGAGTAAGAATGTCGGGTAGAGTAGCTGGATCATTATAAGGTTAAAGACATATCAAATTATTTAACGTCAATTTAATCTTCAGTAATGATGTACTCTACATTTATTACGCTACTTGTTCCCAAAATGAGTATTCAACGGCAAAGGGGGGGGGTAGTGGAAAAACATTGTGGTATTCGAAGTAAAGAGTGCGTATTTAGGTTGAATTTTTCGAAAAATGCTAAACGAAAAATAAAAACAGTGCTTTCAATCGAATATACAAATCTTAAGCTTTATTTGCTCAGCTTACATGTGCTTGTGGATTGTGCACTTACAGAAAAATGTTTTGTAAGCCCACGAGTCAATTTCTACACTTCGTTTGTACACTTTGGTGAACGTGATTTTTTACAACGCTCGGTAAAACTCAAAAGAATACTCTTAAAATGTGTAACCCTTACTTGTATAATTTAATAAGAGGGCAGATCTTCAAGAGATTTGAGGCCTGGCAGCATCGAGTACAAGTTGCTTAAATCTACCGTTATGTAGATAGTATAATAAGGCTGGATACATACATGAAAGAGCCTTTTAAGAGCTACGATGATCAATGAAGTTTGAAATTTATCTATTTCAGCAAGCATAATTAAAATACAACAGCATCTCAAAACAGCATCTTGGAATATACAAATTTCAAGAAATATTGCTTTTAGAGAGCTACATGTGAGAGCCCCCCCCCCCCAAGAAGATCAGCTGTTTATGATCTTACTTCTAAGCGCGGAAAAATCCATTTAGTATGGTGCATATGACATCGAGAGAGACATTGGAACAAGGTTCAGTGGGTTCATTGGTAAATCCTGTTCAGCCTAATCACTGATTTTCAATGTAACTCATTTGAAAGAAACTAGAGATTCACTACATGTATTGGGAAAAAGACCTGTATGGCAACGGAAGTGTGTTGATGGTCAGGGTAGATATCATGACGGTCAGGCACACAGTCCTAAAATAGCGTTGTTACAGCAGTCGTGCATGTAATCATAATTTTTTTCCCGCAGCATGTTTTTTTTCATGCATGAAATGATAAACTGCTTCATTTCAAGTATTAATTCATGTTATAAAAGTTGTAAGAGGAGACCATACTTCTCATTAACGGTGGTCATGGACAACGGAATGGAACGACATTGTGTTTACTGACGAACCCAGCTTTTACCTGCAACGTCACGATGGTTGGATTCGAGTTTGGAGACTGTGATGAGAAGCTGCTTAACTGTTGCATTATGCATCGCCACACTGGTCTTGCACCCGGTATCATGGTTTGGGATGGTATTAGATTTCAATGCCGTATCCATCTATTACGCAACAACGGTACACTGAACAGCCAGCTCTACATCTCTGAGGTGCTGGAGCTCTTGGTCTTCCCGTACATTTAGCGCTTGCCATCAGCCATATTCCTACAGGATAATGCGCGACCACACGTGACATGCAATGTTCAAGAATTCTTCTTTACCCATCAGATTGAATTTCTTTCTTGGCCTGCTTGTTCTTCCGATTTATAGCCAATTGAAAACGTGTGGCCCATGCTTGCACAATGACTCGCCCGAGATCACCACCCGCTGCTATACTAGATCAACTTTGGCAATATGTGGAAGCCCCATGGACTGCTATACCCCAAGGATACATCCAAAGTCTCTTTGATTCCATGCCGAGGCGTGTGGTAGTGGTTATAGCCAACAATGGCGGCTACACTAATTACTGACTTTGTCATCATTCACATGTCACAAGAGACTGCAATTTTAATCGTTTGATCTTTATACAACATGTCATCTGCGAAATAAATTTTGCTGTAATATCTCTAGTCCTTCTTGGTGTTGCATTTTGTGTGGCTAGCAGTGTATATAAAGGATAAAAGCGACTCACTCGTTACGATATTTCCGGAACTATTATACCTACAGACTTGAAATTTGGTACGTTCCTTTCATGGAGTTGAGGTCCGCTAAGAACGGATTTTTTTTGCCAAGTGGCATTGCAGGGGCTCAAGGGGCATTATAGGTAAATTTTCTCGGTTGTGAACTATTAGACGGATAGATAGTCTTGAAACCTGTTTGGTACATTCCTTTCATAAAGTAGAGATCCGCTACAAAAATGGTCTTGCAAAAATCGACTCCAAGGGGCGTTGTAGGAGCTTAAGGGTGTTATAGGTAAATATCTTCGTTTTTGAACACTATTAGCCCTGCATACTCAAAATTTGGTATAAGTATATTCCTTTCATAGAATAGACATGCTCAACAAAAAAGGTTTTGTTAAAATTGATCCTAAGGGGCTGGAGGAGTGTTATAGGTAAATATTCCCGTCTTTGTGTGTGTGTGAACTATCATACCTACAGACTTGAAATTTAGTAGGCATGTTCCTCTCATGGAGTAGAATTCCTCTAAGAACAGATTTTGCGAAAATCGACCCCCAAGGAGAATTCCGTGGGTTTAAGGGTGGTTATACTCGTAGATAAAAAAAATTCTGTTTCTGAATTGTTAGACCCACATATTTCTAATTTGTTAAGCATATTTTTTTTTGTTGAATAAAGATCCCTTAAGAATAAATTTTACAGAAATTGACTCCTATGGGGAAAGCAGGGAGTACTGGGACGTATTTATAAACAAATTCCCGTTTTCGATCTACGAGACCTACAATAATGAAATTTGGTATGCATGTTTCTTTTGTTGAATTGAAATCCTCTAAGAACGGGTTTTACGGGAATAGACTCTCAAAAAGGGTTACTAGACTTACTGATAAAAATTTACATTTGCAAAGCCTGTTCCTTTATTAAGTAGATATTCACTAAAAATGGACTTTGCGGAAATTCACTTTGGGGGAGGAGGTTACGGTCGCGTAAAAGATAATTCACCTTCAATTTTATAAATTATTATTCAAAAGCCCTGTCCTTTTTAAACCAAGAAGTAAAAGTTCTAAGAATGTTTTTCAGTACAATCGAACGCTTAATCATAGAAATTAAATATCAATAGTTTATATATATATATATATATATAACTTATATTCGTACAACATCATGAATTACCCAGCGAAGTGGGTGGGAAACGGCTAGTATGTATGTATATGACTAGGATAATTTATTTACCAGAATAAAATAAAATTTCCCGATTTTTATTTCTATGATTTTGCATTTGGTGGTGACAGTTTTAATTGTGAATTTCTTCTTTTATTTGCCATAGAAGTAACATTTATTTCGTCTATTAATGCTACAGCAATGCTTGTTAAACTCAGATATAAATCAATTTTGAACATAAAGAAGCTTGTTGTCCCTTTTATCAGACACTGTTTTTCTTTCGTTTCTCTTCAACGCTAATTTTAACCGGGAGATGTGGGAAAAACAAGAATGCATTTAGCAAAGAAGATTAATGTTTTGAGAAGATTTGATTAACAGAAAAAAAAAGGCACCAGTGAAATCTATATATATATATATATATATTTAATGCCACGGCAGAAACCTATTACTTTATCTTTTTTTTTCTGCTGTAAAACGTCAATTGTTCTAAACGAGCATTTTTTAAAAATATTTTCAACAGTTTTCTTTCTTCTTTCTCTGCTCAATATTTATCCCAAAGATTAAAATGCTAATTATCAGACATTTTTTTATTACACTCAAGTGTTTGGTTTAAACTGCTTACATTTCGTTTCTCTGTTATTGTGTTAATACACTGTCTATAAGTTAATGCGTTATTTTATTCTTTAAGTGGGATATATGATTCTTCCACTCTTTATAAGGTCTTTTTTTATATATTTCTTTAATTCTATAGTAATAATTCTGGAATAAAATAGTAATATTTCAAAAGAGCAATGTTTCTTTTTTGATTATTAATCAGCAATATCTGCTAAGACAAGAAATTATTGACAGAATTTTTTAATATTTATTTTATTAACCTGTAGTTATGATATAACGATTACATTTGTGATCAATAATTTCAGAAACAAAATAAAATTTAATAATATTGAGATTTGAATAGCTGTAAGTGTCTTCAAACTTCCTCATCAGTTTGTATTAGTTTTATTACAAGAGAGAATATACTAATATGAATTAAGAATCACTTGCTTAAATATTAATTTTTTTAAAAAAAAGTTAGAAATAGATTTTTTTATCTAATTTATAACAGGTGATTAATTTTTTGATTTGGTTAATTTTTTTTCAGCGTTCATTCATAATACTCAGCATTCATTATACTTATATAAAAAATTCTACATTTCTCTTATTTTAATATTTATTAAAATGATTAAAAGCATTTTGTTTATCCCTTCATTGCTCTTTCAAGGATTAGTATTTTTACTCGTCAACAAGTGTTTCGAATTGTAAAAGTTTACTCGAATGTATTGTACAATAGTAATTTTTTTGTATTGTTTCAAATATTTAATAGGTATTTATCAGTTTGAGTTTTCTTCGATTTAACTTAGATAACTAAATTTAAATCAGTGTTATTCTGTAACTAATTATTTGAATCATAGACTAGGAATGAAAAACAAGTATATTTTTGTATTTCCTATATTTATTTAAAACAAATTAGTGTATCTTAAAAGAAGTATTACAACATTTTTATTAAAAAATAGAAAAGTGGTTAAAATTAGCCGTATTAAAGTGTACTGTTTTTAAATGAGTTTTTAAAAGTGTACCTCCACAAAGAGTTTTATTGCAGTAGTTGCGCACGCACTTCTTTTGTCATTCTCAGATGGACAGAAAGTACAAATTCTGCATCTTTTTGCCGCCTTTTAGTCGTGTCTTTCGTGGGCTTTTCAATGCTCAAAATATCACAAGATTTATTTTAATGGAATATCTTAAAGTTATATTATTCGCAACTTGATTGTATTTCATCCTTTTCTTTAATTGTTTCATCGTTTGAATGAATTTAAAAGCTGTACAAAATTTTCTTTTGGTTTTCTCTCTTTTCTTGAATTTCCTCTTTCATAAAAATATTTAGGATAGTAATAAAATATAAGAAGAACGTCACAAAAATGCTCATATAGGCTGACTGATATTTACACAAACTTCTGCACGCTGCCGTTAAACATTCGACTGTTAGCCGACGATTACAGTATATCTCAGAAAGTAACGTGTCCTTCTCATCTTCTGATAACTAATCTCATTTTACTATATATGAAGGTACTGGAGTGAAGAGGTGTGAGCGCAACGGGAGCATCTGAAAATCATAAAACTGCAGGGATTGGTAGTCTATTATTATACAAATGTTTAGTTATCTAAAGTTAAGAAAAATTAAAAAATAAGCAAAGTAAAAAATAGAAAGAAAAATAAAGTCCTGGTAAATTTCACTTTATTTTTTCATATTTTTTGAATAAAAATTATGAAAAATGATGAATAAGAAAATATGTCTCTAGTACATTTAATAAAAAAAAATTAAGTTATTTGCTTCCTTTACTAAAACTTGTCAAGCGAAAGAGTAAATTTATGTGAAAAGTTCTCATTAGCATTCATATCTTAATATTTTCTGAATATGAGAAGCTAGAATAAAGTATAGTAAATGTATATGGGTTTCTGTGGATATTTTATATGTAAAAAATAATAGAAAAGTACAAAATTTATTTCATTTTCCTTAGTTGTTAACAAAATTAGAAAAAAAAAAAACAATACCATATTCAGTACCGATTCAATTGAAAGTAATTTGTATTTTCTTTTTAAAATGCATAAGCAACCAAAGTATATGTACGTACAGCAATTCTTTTGTTTTAAATTTCTTTGAATACATAAGTTTTTATATAAATAAAAGCGAAATTTGTTATAAAAATGATTAATTAAACATGAATTAAGATTAATCGCGTGAAAAAAATAGGAAAAATAAAGAATTGCTCATTTAAAACCAAATTTATCACTTCATGACATAACCGGTTGTTAAAAAAATTCTTTATGACAATATTCTTTTTGAGTTCCTTGCGAAATTAATTATTGTTTTGATGATGCGTTTGGGATATTATTAATTATGGTTTTTATTGTAATAGTATTGAAAAACGAAAAACTTTTTTCCGTTAAAAGTGAATTATGAAAATATTTATTTGGAAACCCCAGAAAAAAATGCATGTTATTAAAATGGAACTGTGGGAACAGTTCATACAATTGGCACTATTCCATTTCAGAAGTCATTATGAAAGAAAATATATATTTGCCTGCTAAACGAAACATGAAATTTTATTAATCCAATATATTAATTAGTTGTAAATGATAAATGACCTAATATACTAATTAAGAATTAAAGTATTTTTTTGTTTAAAACAATTTTAATAAGAATGCATTAATTTAATTAGTAAATAACAGTACATAAAAGAGAAGGAATTCATAACTATATCTCATGAAAATTTTCCCTTAGAGATGTTTCCTCTTAAAGAGAAACCATATATAAAAAGTTTATGTGGTCTACTAATGTATTAAAAAATTAAAGTAAAATGAATTTTAAAATGGTTTAGTTGACATTAAAAAAGTTAGCGTTAGTAGGAATTATATTTGAATGCATATTGACACAATTAAGAGAATGAGCTACATTATCTTGAAATATGCTCTGTCAAACATGTCATACTGTTTGCAGAGCAATTCCACAATTTGGTTGTATTCGAATTTTTTTTCGATAGCGCATTACGTGGTATCTCAAACATATTCTATCACAGTCAGATCTGGGGACTGGTGTGTTCAGTAATTATCCTGTTCAAATATGCTTTATCCATCACTATGATTGTTGGAAATGAAAGGGAATAACTCGTTAAAAAGGAGAGAGATGCGCAGATACCATACTATAGGCTGGTTATAGATTACTTGTTGGGCTGCGTAAGTTCAACTTTATCTTTTTGGTAATTATAACTCAATAAAATAGAAAATAGTGTTTGCAGATAACATAATAAAATAATGTTAAAAGTAAGTTTATTTTTTTTAAAACGTATTGAGGAAAATATATTCTTTTCATTGTTCAACCACAAATTTCTTCAATACAACTAATACTTTTATATTTTTAAGGCCAATAACTAAAACTAGAATATAAGTGAAATATTTTTTTTTGATTAATTTAAAGATTTATTTTTTAGGTATATAACTATTTTAATTTTACATTCATATTGAAGCAGATTAGTTATGTCTCTGTGGATTTCTCTATTTCACCCTTATTTTGACACTTTTAGGTTTCAATACATATACTATGCCCACTTCGGTAAACAGAATCTTTGATGATGCAAGCCGATATGATAGTATTTCTCCAAAATATGGCTTTCAATACGTAACTTTTTCAGAAGTCATTATGTGATAATCTTATATCGTCATATTATCGACATTACTTTGATTGACATGGAAACGGGATGCCATGGCAGTTCATTATAATTAATGCTTTCATGACAAGATCTCTTGTCATGAAAGCATTAATTACAATGAAATCTCCACCTCTTTATGCTGGCATATTACTTAACCTTCACAGTTCCTGTATATGAATAACCTTATATTCAATGGAAAACTTGACTTATCTATACTAAACACGTTAAATTGTAATATTTATTTTTATTTAACGGAATGTGTGAAGTTCTATCAGTTAATTAGTATAGTTTCCTTGGTACACCTACACATGCACAAACACATATCTTGACTTTTTTTCACTAAACTTTTTTTCAATATCTTATGATTACCAAATGACAGAATAAGTCTAATATACTACTGCTTATCGCAAGTTAAGCAAATTTCTAAAGTTAGTGTCAAACCTTAAACTTAATTACTAAATAGTAGACATTTTAAAAAAGGAAAACTGATTAATTTAAAGTTATTCAAATGCATATAAAAATTAAAATTGAATTACAAATTCATTCTTCTGGTAATACAATTTGTATTATCTCTTTGAGAAGATTTTGATTCTATATTGAATACCTGTTTTACAAAATGAACAAAAACTAAACCAAGGTACAATTTTTCAATTTTTTAGGGAAAAAAATTATCCAGCTTTGAGAAACTGCAAATTTATTGATTCTGAATGATTTTGTCTACTTGATCTATTATACTTTGGTTATATATGCATTATGATTCCTATTGTGCAAGGATATATTCAAAAGTATGTACGAGTATTTATGAATTGATGAAAAAGGATTCTCTTCGGCGATCATTTTTGTATGTCAATGAGTTTGTTCCACTACTTAGAGGAACTCAGAGGTTGTACTGTAATAAAAGCTATAATATATATGTATATATATATATATATATGGATAAAATAAATTTAGATGCTAGTTTTTTTCCTCAATAGATAGTTCATTAATCCCTTAAAAAACTGATATTTTTAAAATAATCTTCAAAATAATAACTCAAGAATTTATTAGAATGATAAAAAAGCTTTTTATTCATTGTAACTATTGTTTTTTTTCATAACTGCTTTGTTTTGAATTATCATGAAACTGCAAAATATCACATCTGTATTTTCTGTTTTACTCTTATTTTTGTAATTTTGTAATTCAATTAAAGCGTATTTTTGGCTACGATGACCACCACTTCCGTGGAGAAACATTGTATTAAATAAAAAATATTTTTTCATCAATAATTGAAAAATAATATTTTTAATTTAAAACATATTCCCTTTGTTCTTAAATACAGAAAAAAAATGAAAATAATGTTTAAACATGAAATGATTTAACCGTTTATACAATTAGAAACTTAATTAAAAAGTCCTTTTATCTGAGAACTTGAAATCGTTTATTTTCTTCCTTAAGAAAATCTCGAATAAAAAAGTTATTTTTAGATGTATATATATAAATATATATATATTTAACCAATTAAAACCTCACCCTTTCTATAATTGAAAAAATAAATTTAGGAAGAAATTTATTATAGATATAAAGGCAAATAATTTATTCTTATGAACTCTTACTATTATACCCTCTTCTGAATCTGAAACAAATTAACAGGGAAAATTTTAAAACGATATTTAAGTCAAATTTAAACGGAAATTTATATAAAAATTACAGTTGTATAAGAAATGAGGTCATCTAATAAGGAAACCAATTTATTTAAAAAGAACGCTTACTAATAAAAGTACATTAATTGGATAAATAATTATGAATAAAATAATTCATATATGCGATTAAGTAATAATGGAAGGAATCAACTATACAAACTTAAAATAATGAATGCATTTTGCATTTTCAAGGGAGAGTGAGGATAAAATTTAAATGAACCAAGGATGACTTATTTTCAAAAAGGGGAGCATTATTGAGATATTTTGGTAGGGTGTCTTGAAACTTCAAAACCTTTACTTAACTCAGTGGTGCAACAGCCCATGAGGGCTAAGACCCACTTTGCCCATATTATATCAGTATACGTGACCTTGCGCCCTGAGGTGCATGAGCAGATGTTCCGATCAGGTGGTCAGTCTGACGCGAAACCCCCAGTGCTAAGTTCCCAAGCAAGCTTGGTGCTCATTTATCGACCCACTGAAGGGATGAAAGGCTGAGTCGACCTTTCCCAGCCCGAGGTTTGAACCTCGGACCTGTGGTGTAGAAGCGCGATGCACTACCGCTCACCCACTGGGCTTCTTCAAACCTTACTTGTATGAATAAAGTATAAAAGGGTTTTTAATACAGTAATTTATAAAAGTCTTATAATACTGTTTTTTTTATTTACACATACAGTCAATGAAAAAGTGCGGATAAAAAGGTCACATAAGCTGCAAAAATGTTCAAAAAAGGATTTGAACTGTTAAAAGGAATGCTATATTTTATGAAAATATACTATAGCATGATATTTATCAAACGTAGACAGATATTTCTATTTGTATTTTTATTTTTTATTTTTACATATATTTAAATTAAAATAGGACCTCAGTTGCACTTTGTGTATTGAATTAATTTTCTGAATTGAGTTATTTTCTTTTGTTCTAGTTTAACTACTTTCGCATATTATTCAAGAAAATAATTCCCTATTGAAGTTTGCAACGTTTACTGTTATAACCCCAGGTCAAATATTAAAAAAAAATCCTTAGTTGAAAAATCAGTATTCGAATTATGTAACTTTTTCAATAGTGGGAAATGAATAATAAAAAATACACAAAAGCATATTGACGTAAAATGTTGTACATAATATTTTAAGACATTAATTGCTTAGGAACACACAAAAAAAGTATTGAAGCTTACCAAAATACTAAATAATCAATAATTGTAAAATGGACAGTTTTATACGGCCATACTTCATTAGTCAATTTAAAATCTTTTGCTACTCAACTATCTTTTATAGCCTTATATACCAATTCCACACATTTCATAGTTATTTTTAATTAATAAAAATAACATATATAAAATAGGTTCTGCTCAAATTTTAACCAGATTCAAATAGTAAGTGTCACTTCTATATGATCAATATTTTGTTTCTTTGTCATTTTCTAATGACCCGTTTGAATGTGGTATTAATAGAAAAAAATTTAATTGCATAGTCAAATATTAAATAGTGTAATACTAAATATTATTTTATATGTCATAACCCCGTATATTAATAATGTGAAAACAATAGTAATGTAACACATTTAATTAAGTATAAATAGAAATCTATCTCACAAGCTCTAAGTAATCGTTCTTTTTTTTCTATTTCAGGATTTTTGAGAAAGTTGTATTTTTCTGCTCAACTTTCATGGATCTCATTCCTTTGTCTTTCATGCTCGGATTTTATGTATCATTCATTGCAGCCAGATGGTGGAGTCAGTTCATAGCCATACCATGGCCCGATAAGTAGGTAACCATTATCTGTTTTTTTTATTGTACGGTACAACTCAAATTTCTTCACATATACACAGAATTTAAATATTGTTTTTACAAAAAAACTTTTTTATGTATTATATTATTTTAAAATATCCTTCCCTCCCGCTAAGGAAAAAAAGAGCATTTGGGTATAATCCTATTTTAGTTCATACATCTGGTAAGAAAAGTGCCAAATTGCTCCAGAAGCTTATTTCTCTGTATTGAACTATCAAACACCAGAATAACCGATAGGTTATTCTGATGTTTGGACGGATCCTATTTTAGCCAATATTGGCCAAAATAGGATCCATCCCAAAATCTGCTATACATATAAATTAGTCTTTACAGAAAATATTAGTTTTAAATAATTATTACACATTTATGGTATTTAATAATTCATTATTGTATTCTGTTAGCTCATAAATTAAAGTATATAGCTTGTTCTGCTTCATTAAGATTATTAATATTTGAAAAGTGTTTCTTTTCTTATATCTATAACTTGAAATATATAAGTTTGTACAGTAAATACGCTAAATTCTAAAATAATATATTTTTTTTATCCCTTGTTACTAAAAATACACAAAATAGGTATGAAAGTATAAAATTAGCTACGAAAATCACACAATATCCTTTTACTACAGCTTCGACAACAAACCATCAGGCAAAACGGGAAGTTTATACAAACGTTGAAGAAATATAGGAAAAACGCACATCCTTCCACACACACATTTCATCCCTACAATTAATTTTTACTCTTTTGGTTGGTAGCCTATAATTCACACCTACAATGTTCTACGTTTATCTGACCCCTCTATTGTGTACTATTTCTCAGATATATCAGAATTTTTTTGATGATATCTTACTAAAAACAAATTCATGATTAAAAACTACAATTGACTTAATCCATCATTTGCGAGTTAATGTCTTAGCAGGAAATCTCACAATTATTTTTCTACAAATGAATTTTTTTAAAAAAAATGTTTTCTTTTGTGAAGGGGATTAAGTAGAATTGTAGGTGATCAGTCTTTTTGAGGATCAGAGTCTACTTAAAATATAAGTGAAAATGTAAGTCTATAGCTCTGTAAAGGTGTTGTATGAAGTGGAAGATCTATATTTTCGGTCTGCTGAAGTCTCAGTGTTCAAGGTTTTCCTCTGAATAGCAAACAATGGCATGGTCCAACTTGGGTGGGGTCCAGACTTTTTGTGACAATTTGTAATGAGTCTAAAAGGCAATTAATGACATCTTTGCCCTAAGACTATTTACGTATTACATTGTAAAAGTACATGAAAACCGTGAAATGCTAGACATGTTATTAAATATTTTTCTTCTATTTGATTATTGTAATTAGCTTTTTTCATCGCCTTATTATGTATCGATTAAACTCATCCCTCGAAAGAATTTAAATTATGTTTCACGTATATTCCAAAACTTTTGCAAAAGTGGGGCATTTGAACAGTAAATATGTTATAAATATAATAAAACCTGTGATGTTTATGCTGCATATATAATCCTATTTTAATTATTTCTTAATTGATAGAGATTTTACTGCATTTCAGTAATTCTTGGTATAAAGTATTAAAAATATTTAATCCGTTTCAGTAATATGAAAGCTGTTTAGATAATATTTTGATTCTTTTCTTAAAAAGTAACTGAAGCTTTCAGAATAAAAATTGAGCATTTTCAAATAATCTAGTTTTTTGTGAGTTTCTTCATCTTTCATTGATATACATTAAAACTTAATATTATAATTTCAATTTTTATGTTTTAAGATATCATGAGAAACATAAATGTATTGAGGTACATTACTCTTTTCGCTAAACATTTAAAAGTGTGTTGCAAACCCACTGCCTGAATGTCAAAACAAATATAAATATTTTTTTATATTGTAATCAGATTTTTAGTGCTTTAATTTAAAATTAAAAAGATTTATTTCATTCACATATATTATTTTAATTAAAAATGAACGTAGAGAAAATAAAAAAACATTTATATTTGATAACATTTTTAAAACAACAAATTTAATCAAAATATAGTTAGCAAATGCTAGAAAATTAATGCTTATTTAAAAAATTTAAAGTAAAAGTATTTTTATATTTAAAATGAATTATTAAAAACTTGTTTTCATAATCTATTGAAACATTTTAATCTTAAGTACTTATAAAGAATATACTACTTTTTTTAAAAATCATTTATTACAATACTTTCACGTAATAATATTAAGATTCATATATTGTAAGGTTCTTGAAAATTTACTGAAATTCTAAAAACGTATTCTTTTATTTTATCCCAAATCTGATTTTTTTAAAAAATTAAATACTAATTTGTTATCAGATCCAAATGAAAAATAAAACGTTATATTTACACAAATTGCAAAGAAAGCAAGAAAATTTATCCATTTAAAGGCACACTTTGACATTATTAAGTTTAAAATTTTGTTATTCCTTGTCTAGTACGATGTCTTAAGGTGAAAAAAAATATTTCAAAACAAACGCGAGACATCAGGGGAAAAAAACCTCAAGGGTACGTATATTTTGAGAACAGGAGCAGAAGAGAGGCAGTTGACCTTGTATTACTCTTATCATACAAACAAAGCTTTAATCAACTTTCGTTTGTAGCGGAGAAATTTCAGTTATCGTCGCGCTATTATACGAAATGTACATTAATATAAATAAACACATAACATGCTACATATATTCTTACGCTTCCCTTATTTCTACTTTCGTTATCTGAAATTTTACAAAGCTCAATGGAGCTTGGCAATAAATACCTGCGATTCAGACAGTTCAAAGCAGGGACATCTTGGCTATTATCCAAGATGTGATTCTCCTTTCTCTGTTTCTATTTTTTAAACAGTATATTTTGTCTATAAGGTCGCTGAGGGCTTTTCAAGCGTTTCATTGTTAGGAGTTGAATAAAGAAAAGCAGGACTGAGTATAAAAATTAATTCGAAATGCTCACACATCATTAAAAAATTATCTTTAATATGTAAGATATGAAAATAAAAGAATCTTATTAGTCCGTGAAAACTGGATCATTAAGTCGTTTGGATTAATTGCAGTTCAGATTAAGCAAGATCATCTGTAAAATGAACTGAGGTTTATAGCTTAACAGTCTGCTTTGCAAAAAACGTTTATTTTGAAATAAGACAAAATAAAATGGTACATGAGGTAGAATTAAAATCAATTTTTTTACTCGTATGAATTAGGAAAATGCACTTAGAATACGATCGATTTGCATTTATTAATTATGAACTTTTAAAATTGGTTGTTCAGATTAAGTGATGTCAGGATTAATAAGGATTTACTGTACATTGATTTTTTTTTATTTAAAAAGAAGTGATCGAAAGTAGAGAATCATCTACTGATCTCTTCTTAAAAGCTTGCTTTATCATTGACTGATAATTTAGAAGCAAATTAAAGAATGCATTCAAATTGAATGTAAAGTTTTAAAATGATTAAATCAAGACTTAAATATCATAAAAAATGCATTTGGAAATTCAATACAAACTTGTGTTATTGCACTTAAATAGCAACTATATTAATATGATTAAATATTAAATTTATATATATAATTAAGTTTTGTCATATCATTTATCCTTGTCGACAAATCATCCGTGGAGAGAGGTAGAGATGTACGCGCTTTCATTCCTCTAAATCAGGACACTACCTCTAAATGTACACTAC
>BMAO01031256.1:0-19833 GCA_019973975.1 Trichonephila clavata
AGTTTAAATAGCAGTCAAATTATAAAATCAAGTTCTCTCTACGGAAGGTGGTTTTAAACTCAAACCACAGTTAAAGTAGAATTTCCCAAAAGCATTAGTAGAAGGGCAGCGAATAGAACTCGTCACACGTTTAAATATTGTAATATTGGTAAAAAATTCAATCGTTCTTAAAAAAAAAAAAACTTTAAAGGAACAAAAGTAAATTCGAAATATTTAAATCTTCTTTTCTCAAATTTTTATCAAATTATGCATGAGAAATGTATGATTTGTGTATAATATATATCGTACAGAAAAATTTTTCTCAAAAACTATTCATAATTTTTGTGATTAAAATTTAAACTGTTTTTCATAAAAAAAATTTAGGCATGAAATAAAGAATTTTTGTCTTGGGTTTTAAACTGAATTATTGATGGAAAAAATATGAAGTTTGCTGCGCAATTTTTTTCTAAGAACCACTCTAAAT
The DNA here is from genome assembly GCA_019973975.1 of Trichonephila clavata. Classification (NCBI taxonomy): domain Eukaryota; kingdom Metazoa; phylum Arthropoda; class Arachnida; order Araneae; family Nephilidae; genus Trichonephila; species Trichonephila clavata. The sequence continues at coordinate 464 of BMAO01031256.1, forward strand.
ATTTTTCAACTGTAATATTTTAAAATACGTCTTTGAAATAATTAAAATCTAGTTTACGTTTTTTTTACCGTAATATGAGTAATATTTTTAAAACTGCATTTCGAATACAAAAGTTTCTATTTTGACCAAAATACAGATAATTATAAATAAAAGGCATTAAAAGTTATTATTTTAAGAAAAAAATGTCGCTGAATTACCTATAAATTATCTAATTTGAATAATATTTATTAATAATGATTGGTTGTATTTTTTTTCAATCAATATTTTTTCGTAAATTTGGCATGTGTGCTTTATGTTCCCTTAAATAAATTACCACAAATATGCACTATTTCATGTAGAAATGCATTACTAAGCAACTAAAGCTGTGTAGATCCAATTTTAGAAATAAAAATATTAGCGTTTTTTTTTCAAATATCCAAATCGTTCTTTAGTTTCATTTAAAACCAATTGTCAACTTTAATTTTTCCAGTGATTCAAATGAATGAAAATATATGCCAACTCGTGAGAAACTATTTCTTAAACTATTAGCGATTAACTATTTCTTATATTTCTTTACCTTTCTTGTTAAAATATTTCATTTAAAGCAGGGGTTCTTAACCTGAGGGTATTAAAAAGAATTTCTGAGGACGCGAGACGAAAAAAAATTAAAAAGAATGCATTAAGTTTTAATTGAAGACACGTTCTTAAAATAAAACAATATATACAAAATTGGAAAGGGTTAAGGACTTATGCATTATAATTTCATCGTGTTTAACTATAAGATTTGAGTTTCGCTTAGAAAAGAAGTTTTGATGAGAATTCTTTGTCAAACTTCTGAATAAAGAGAGGTTTTGATTGTTACATTTTCTTACACATATATGACTACAAAATGTTTCAAATGGTTGGATAAATGGAAGATGGGTAGTGAAAAAAGTTACAAACTGGATCCGGATTAGATTGAAATGGTATTAAAACACAAAAGCTTAAAAATGCATTAAAGACTTGAAATAATCATTTAAAACTATTAAAAATATAAAAAAACGTCTTAATTCGTATTTTTTAAACATTAAGTTTCTCTGAAGATTCTTTCGAAAGGACAGTTGGTTAAAAACTATGTAACTCATTATATAGGGCATCCAAAAAGTATGGCTACATTTTCAAAAATGAGATTTTGCTTTTGGATATTTATGTTCCTCAAAAAAAAAAAAAAATGCAAACTATGAAATGTAACTTAAATGGTGAGATGCCCACGTTTTGCAACATTCTTGCTTCAAAATGGCTTCATCGCAAGAACAAGCGTAAGTTGTACCATAGTTTATAGAATTTAAATCGACAGTACACATGTGCATTCTAAATTCCTACAACGATAGGTAGCGCATTATAAAGAACAAAACCTGGCCACCCTAGCCGAAGCTGAGATGACGTTACTCGTATAGATTCGATGTTCAGCGCACCATTAATGGTGCGGACATTAAAATCTTGCAATAAAAAATTGTTTAAAAAAAAAAACTTTGGTATTTTCTTTATGGAACATAAAAGAACCGTAAGTGAATATCTGTGTTTGTTTGTAATTAAAATTTCAAAGCGCAAACATACTTTTTGGACACTCTATATAATATAATTCAAAGTTGTAACTCTGAAAACTGTTTAAATGACTTAAAATTCCAACAAATAATCTTTTTGAAGAAAAAAAAAGAAAACACCGAGAAAATTTTAAAAAAATTATCTAAGAATAAAAAGTATAAAAATAAAATGAGACAAGCTTATGAATGTAGTTATCTTTAATAAGATGCTATAGTCAGGATGTCTACTTTCAAATAAACAATGTCTACAGTTCAATTGAACGATTTCTGTCTTTTAATCGATGTTGATCGATTTTCAATATGCCATCCATCATCAAAGTACATTCCTTGGTAATTAAATATTTGTGAGAATAATTGAGACCGGAAATTTTACTTGTGTATATACGTATGTATTTGCCTATTTCTATCTCGAGGTAAATTTCTGAGATGCCGAAAGAATGTTCGTTTGGAATCCGCTGATAGATGTGAGCGAAAAATAATAAAAGAAAACGTAATGTTGTGTCTTTCGCAGATAGAAAAAGAATAGCGTAACCCATTCTTCAATTAACTTGGCGAACATTGACAAGTATTAGTATTTTTTGCTCCTCTACGCTGTGTTCAATTTGAAATAGAATCAATGAATTTAGTTTAGAAGTATTCTTTATTTCAGTTTATTTGAATTTTTTTTGAACTTGTATAATGACGTTCTTAAATCTTTTTAAGACTTTTAAATATAGTTTCTTATGTAATAGAAAATTCAAGTTACCTTTCTATCAAAATGCTCACGCGATTTATGTCTTTTTTTTTCAAAAAAGAAAATTACGAATTTTTATTTAGGTATATTTCAAAATGTACTTTTAACGTGCATTTCTTGTTATACAACTGACGCTTTTTGTTTTTTTACTTCTACCGCTTTGTAACTATATTATGTACTGCTGTTTTTAAAAAATGCAACACCGTGAAGCAATCATCAGAACTAAATGAAATTTAATGCACAAACGACGTATTAGTACAAATAAATGACGAAATTTTTAATGCAAAAAAGCAATATTAAGTGTCCGAAATCAGTATTTGGTTTGGCCTGCAATAAATGCTGTTATACGACGTGGTATAGAGTCAAACAGATTTTGAATGTCTGCTTATGGAAGAGAATTCCATATCGGAATTGGCTTAAAAGATGGGAATTCAGTTGTAATTAAATTGGAAAAAACATTAAAATTTTTTTACTTTTCTGTACTATCCCCCCAACGCTCTTGATTTTTTCCCCGATTGATTGTAATCCTATAGAATTAGTATTTAAAGTAATACCAAGCAAAGGTAACAATAATTTCAGTTCTAATACATAAAAGAATAAAATTTGAAATAAAAATGAAATTGCAAAAAAAAAAAAAAAAAAAAAACACCAAGAAAACTAGATTTTATTCCGTGTTTATTTGTGAGCCCACAGAAGCAGACTGGTGACTGTAAATGAAAACGTTGTAATCATCATGTTTTTTAGATTTAATTACAGACTAAAATGAGATTTTTCTTCTACGATTTGGTGCTTCTATAATGATGAATTTGTTTTTTGCTGTTTTTATTTTTGAAATGTTGTGGTGACCTGTAGCCACCCCTTGCACTAATACCTTCCTGTATATCTGAAAATCCGGCTGGATGTGTAGGCGGACTTAAATGATCAAAAGACAATTCCAATTCAAACTGATTTATTAATGCTTATTAGTATATAAGATCAGACACAACACAATTCTAATTAAGATAAATAAACGAGAGTGGAGTAATGAAGTGGGGTATCAATACTAGCGGATAATACAGAATTTTTCAACTGAATCTAGGAAAGCTTAAACGCGCACAATTACAACTACGCCACACGATAATAATCTGATTTTCTTAATCAAAGACACTGACCTTATATTTTACTGCTGCGGTTCCTTCGTGACGACTTCAGGCACTTTATATGGCTGGAAGAATTGGTGAAGACTCCACGCTCCGTAATAATGAATTTCACTATTTTAAATCCGCTTCTCTTCGCGTACATCAACACGTATCAGGCTCGCTTCACTTGTCAACAACTACGTGTCGACTTCTCGATCTTTAATTCACTTTTCTCACTTCCTCCTACTTAGCTCCTCACGAAAACCGAATTTATTTAATATTCCTTATTTACATAAATCACGCCTGGCTCTCGGTGAAGATTGGTTGAAATAAATAATTTGCTTTAAAGGAAAAAAGGAGAAATTAGTGAAAGACTGAATAGATCTGTCACAATGTAAAAAAAGTAAATACCGTTAAAATCTGGCCTATATAACGAGCACCTATACTTTCAAGCTGCATTTTTTAAATTTTTAGGTATATTCGCCGTATAACGTGCGCCCCCCCCCCCTTTTTTTTTTACGAAAGAACCGGAAATATATGTGTGACATGCTCTTATATTTTGAAGTCATTCATGCGAAGTTTCATTTGAAAAAATAATATACATCTAGAACTACAACCTTTTTTCAGTTCTTTAGGCATGTCATTTCTATTCGATAAACAGTATACCGATCTATGTGGAAATCTAATTTTTTAATGCGATTGTTATTTTTGAAGCTATTATTTTTATATTATTCTCGCACCTGTAAATTCTTTGTGCTAAAAGTGCGTGTTATAAGCCGGATTTTATGACCTATAAACTATTGTGCTTTCTGTTAATTTAATCAAGAATTTATTAATATTTTATTTTATTAATTGATGCTAGTTATTTAGCCAATAATTTATTGTTTACTGTTTTTTATTCCCGTCAGTCGATAAAATTAAAAGAATACGTTTGACGGCCTATTGGGGCTGGCGTGGCTACAGAGGACGTGGTTGGAGCGGACACATAACATTTCGTGGGCTGAGTGGACACTTTGAAACTCATCGTGGTTTGAGCGGGCATATTTTCCCCCCATCTTGGAACAGATTCGATTACCGAATTACAAGGACAAAAACATTTTTGCCAATCATTTAATTACTTGTATTAAATTATTAAGATGTTATAGTGCGAATACATTTTAAACATAGCGAAATGTAATAGAAATAAAATATTTCTCTGAAAATTAATAGTAAGTAACAATATAATGAAGGGTATGAACAAATTTCAGGAATTTTGTGGAAAACTGTATTTTAGAGTCAAATAAATATTAGAATAGGTGCAATTGCCATAAAATTAATTAGTTTCATTAATGTCAGTAAAAATAAATACTAGAAGTGAAATGCACAAGATACAAGTAGATAAAAAAATAAATACTAACTAGCCTTTATTATAAAGGCATAAATATCAATTGACATTGGATTTCAAATTAGCACTTATTAGTTAAAATACTAAAAGAAGAAACACAAAAAGTGTCTTTTAATTTGAAATCCAGAAAATTAGGCAACCGTGGAATAAAAAGGAGGGGGAAATAACATATGCAAAATGATACGAGTAGGGTGGACTTTCGACCCTCACTCCCCCCCCCCCCCCCCGTTTTGAAAAATTCTTGTTTGCTTACTGGTCTACATACTATGTATGTTGGGAAATGCAATCAAAATTTCATAGGATTTCTGATATGATCCGCCGTTAAAGTTAACTGCATTGCATTTAGAATGACATAAAGTTTTAACTTAATGCCTTGAGAATAACATGCAAATTTAATGCATTTTATGCATGTACATGCATACATATGCATAATTTACAATGTAGAAGTTGAGGAGTATTTACTCCAGATCACGTCCGGGTCACCAATGTGGAAGTTAAGTATTGACTCCAGATCATCATCTTTATTAAATTTTAAAATTTAAAACGTTTTTAAAAGATTAGCTAATGATTTATTTAGTTACAAACTAAAACAGAGGAATATAACATATATATGATGGAGTATCATCAGGACAGTTCGCCGATTGATCTGCTTTAAAGGTAAAGATAAGAGTTTCATCTTGCTTTTCATGTGCAATCTTTAGTAACAGTTAACTTATTGATTCGTGGACTTTGCATATTTTGTTGGGATCATTACGTCGTAATGATTTTGTACCAGAAATAATAAATTCTGTGTATAAATTAAAATGCGCTTATTAATCCAGCTCACAAATTTTAAAAAAAATAGTAGTTTTATTATGCTCCAGAAATTTATTTTGATGTATAAAATAAATTTTTTTAATGAAAAACACATGTCAGAGCATTATGTCTTTATCTTCTAAAAAATACTATCGGATTTTTAACAGACGAAGGCATTAAATGCTTCAACGCATTAACTCCCCCCCCCCCTTTAAAAAAAAGGAATCTGAACATTTTTTAAAAGAGAAAGGTTACCAAAATCGATTTTAAGAAGCTTTGGATAATTAAAACAGGATGGAATTCGATACGATCTATTTCAGGCAAAGTTTCGCAATCTTCAGCGAGAATTAATTACGGTGCATTTAATCTTGTCTGCCCGAGTAATCCGGGACTGCTTCTAACTGACAGTTTTCGTTAAGAGGATTTTAAATGTACGACATTTTCGAGGGATATTTTAAGCAAAGAATGCGACTTCCGCTAAAAACAGAACAAATGTTTTATTTAATGTAATGTATAATGTTTTTTTTTAAATTTTATTTTTGAAACGTGTTAATGACATTTGTCGTCATCGCTCTTCGCATGAATTAGATTAATTTAATTTCTGTCACCATGATTTTTTCTCTAAAAAAATTAGTAACACTGCTTCATTTCTTTTATTTTTAGTGTAGTTACGATTTATATGTATGAAATACCCTGCGCTGAGTAGATTTTTTCTTGATTATTAAATATTATGTTGGTGTTGTCATGGCATACTTGAGGAAACTTTGTACTAGTTACTTTTTATTATTTCTTGAGCAAGACATTTCAAATAGTATACATAAAACCTAATATCTAGAACACAAAAGCAAACAGGCGAAAGCAGGCAATGACGATGACATGAAGAAGGCGAGCAGACAGAGAGAATGAGCAACGGATCAACGGATATAATTTCGGGTACATGGGTTTCTGGGAACCCTCAGACCCGTATCTAGCTAGAAAAAGTTCTGTATAGGTCTTAGTTAAGTTGCATTTTCATGCTGGATTGTATGGAGCTTGGCAATTGGATGAGTGGCGGCAGGCCGGTAGGCGGGGCTTCGAGGCGATGATCTTTGGAGGCTCGGTTTTGGAATCTGGTGGAAGAGAGAGTGTGTTCCAATTTGGATGTAGTAGTGATGAGGATATTGGCTCAAAAAAGGCTGCCCATGGGGGTGTAAGTGTGTGTAATGATGTGCGATAACTCAATGTCCAGTAGGGGGGATTTAATACAAGTATGAAAAAATCGTCCGGTGGGTTTCTGCGAGGTGGACACCCTCCTTCGCATTGACCGCGCACGGCCGTGCTGCAGTTATATAGAGAGAATGAGCACAAAAGAGTTTCGCTTTTTATACCGACTGTGAAGTTTAAGTGACTCCTTTCTAACAAGAGCCATGATTTGTTGGAAATGGGTGGGAGCGAGTTTTCTGATGCAATGTTACTATTCGATTACGATTAAAGCGTTAGTCCTTAACCAAAAATTAAAGTATTTTAAAAGGATATTAGAGGAAATCATTACACATATATACATATATATATATGAAATAATTTTGGAGTATCTCAATTTGGCGAGTGTAAAGGATTCCTTAATTAGATCATTATTATTGATGTTTGCTCTTTCCTTTGGATGAGATTGATGAGACAGTCCTGTGATTATTCAAATCCGTTTTATTCCACATAAACATGTTAAATATAAAGCAGGAATGGACGACACAATATATAAAAAATAAAACGAAGGCTCAATGATCTGCAGCCGGCTACAAGTTGAAGGCAGACAAATACAGAAGAGAGAGCGAGGAGGTCTCCAGGAATATCGGTGTATATAGCCGGCTCAAATCACATGCTCTGAGTGGGTGGATAGATGTAGTTTAAAATACGCTCGTTAGGCGCTTAGCAAGTTTATTAATTGAACTTGGGTCCTGAAGGGCTGGACCATAGATAGTTACAAGTTATTTAAAAGGATTATATTACTGGGATTATTACACACACATATATAATATATATATATATATATATATATATGACGTGACCATTGGCAGGGGTTTCTTATTTAGATCATTTTGATGTTGCATATTTAATATTATTGAGGAGGCAATCTTGTGGTTAGTTACTCTTGTTTATTATACATTGAACATGTAGACACATATGGGCAGCATCACAAAGAAAACACACACACAACAAAAATACACAAACGCTAGCTGCAGCCAGTTACATGATTAAGGACAAAGAACAGAAGAGCGGGATTTCCAGAAATCTCGGTATTTATTGTAAGCCGGAAATCACATGATCTGGGTGGATAGATGTAGTTAATTCAAAAGCTTGCCGTTAGGCGGCTAGCTAGATTATTATTAAAACGTGGATCCTAAGGGGATGGACCAAAGATAAATTAAAAGCCATAAAAGATTAAATTAATGGGGATTATTACACAAATACACACAATATATATATATTTCAAGATTTTGTTTCAAGTGTTTGCTGAGAACGAGGCTTAAGAAATTTATGTTAAAAATGTTTTTTTTTAAATCTGTAACTGTATTATCAAGGTGATTAGATGAATAAGATACTGTTATCATTCATTGAACTTGGAATTATTTTGAGGTTTATTGAATTAGCCGGTAGCCTAGGTGTCATGGTTCCGAACTCGTAGTCTACGTGTTGTAATTTCAAATCCTAGTACCACTAAAGACCCTATTTGTAGAGGAGCTGATGCACGCTAAATCTAAGTTCTTCCTTTGGAATTATAGAGAGTGGGGGGCCAGCTCAAATGTCGCCCTGATCACTTAATCGTGGTTCAAACGTACGAGGTCCGCCGCCAATACCCCTCGTGTTTCTTTATAGTCCGACGTTAATGTATAAACACTCACTTACCCTTCTTGAAACATATCTTGATAAGAAATCATAAGATCTTAAGGTAATAAATCAAATGTTACATTACTCCTATAGTTCCTATTAGGATTGATTGTGAAAAGGAATCTAGGGAGTTTTGTTTTTTGGTGACAACGCTGAAGAAAACATCAATAACATATATTTAAATCAAAACAGCACAGCACAAACATATTATGGGGACTTGGTACGATTTTCGCAACATTTTTTAATTTAATGATTTTCATAATTTTTTGATTGCCTCCTTTGTGTATGTATGATGTAAAACAGATTTTGTGCTCAAAATTTCATAAAAAGCTAACCATTTAATTTTTTTAAGGAAAAACTTGAAACTTATGAAGTGATTTTAAAATCTACTTCTTCTACAAAAATTGACGTACATATATGAAATTTGATTTACAAGTACGTCAAACTATGTATTACAAAAGTTGATATGGGTTTTGCGATAACAGGATTGGTATTCGTACAGTACTTCTTTTTATGAATGCTTATAGAAAATTCCTTAAAAAATGTGTAAATTCTAAATTCAGTTATTTTTTTTAAAAAATAAGTATAGCTTTTTGATTGAGAAAGATGCATACCAATTTTTATTCCATGTACTATTAGCAACAAGTAAAAAAACTTTCCAAGTATTAGGCACAATAGAAAAAAAAAATCTCTAGCATTTTTTAAATGAAGACAAACCAGTTATTTTGTCTTTCTCCGAGATAAGCCAGTTTTAATTTGCGGTTGGGATGTGAATAAAAACAAACGTAAAAGTTATCACAACTCTGTGTTTTTTTAAACTTAGAACTTTCAAATCTTGTGAGTTTGTAGAAAAATATATATAAAAAATAATTTTGGCTAAAAAAATTAGATTTGAATTTTTTGACCGATTTTTGTCAATTGAATCGTACTGTGTCCCCTTAAACGTTTTTCTTTCGCCATATTTTTCAAAAACACCGTTTTAGCTTTTTTTTCTCTTTTGCATCAGTTGCCACTCCCAAATAGAGAAACTTGCCTCTCTAGGAGTTTGATCGTGATGCAGCAACTGCTATACCATTCGAGCTATGTTGGAAAATCCTCTCTTTTTTGTATAATGTGTGTTCCGATGACGAAGAAGGTTTGAATCGTCTCGTCATGGTACTAGACCACACTCTCTGACGTCTATGGTGCATATTTAGATTTAAAATATTACAACCTCTCCTTTTATTTCGCATGGTTCTTTAATTAAGTAGGTAACACAGTTTTCCACGCTTTAGTCCACCTCTAGATATCCCAGCGTTAAAAACCTAGAGGCTCGTGACAGACGAAGTTTGAATCCTGATTCGGTGAAAGACCGCAGTAGAATAACGAAGATCCCCCTCCATGTTAAATTTCCTATAGTCTTAAAATCTATAAGCGGCATATATATCTTATAATTTAGGAGGTCTCGCGGATTCAATTAAGTAAGATGTCGTCTTGAGTGCTTAATAAAAGTTCAAACACACTGAGACGAGATACTTGAAATTCGCTAGCCTTTTTTTCAACGAACTTGACTCACAAAAATGTTGTTTCAAATTCTAATTCGTTCAAAGATATTCAAAACACAGCACAAATAGTTGCTATGCGTGATTTTAATTTAACATCTCTTTAATTATATCTAGAACATATATATAAATCTATATTTATTGCATGTTTTTGGATATGTTGTAACAAAATGTTACTCTTTACTATGCAGTGCATACAATTATATATTGGTGGTATTATACAAGGTAGGATTCAAAAGTTCCGGACTAGTCTGTAACTGAAAAAAAATATTACCAATTAAATTGTGAAACACACCCTCCTTTGAAATAAGACCCTTGAGCAACGACACACTTACTCCAGCGCTTGTAAAAGTCATCGAAACCTTTCTGGAATCCATTTTTAGCCATGTTCTTTAATTCAACCTGCGACGCGCACTTTTAATTTCATCTGTAGATTGGAAGTATTCTGAAAATATTCTGGTTCAGTTCTGGAAGAATCATTCTTAAGTCACAGGAGGCTAAATTAGGGAAGTAAGGAGGATATGGCATTACAGTTGTTTTCGTTTTCACCCCGTCGTGTTGTTTGAAACTTGTTCCGCGTCTTCAAAACTTTCCCAGAAACGTCGATACCACTCAAAGGCTTGCGTTTGCGATAATGTAACACTGCTATACATATGCTTCAACATTTCGTCAGTCTCCGTAGCACTAGAGAAAATTTGCTGTTCATTCTCTACTCTACAAACGTCATTTCTTTCAATCGCCGGTTACTAAATGTATCCGCTTACAAAATATGATGTCGTGGTGAATCACCGACCACTTAATTTAGAAAAAAATCACTTTTAAAAATGAGGAATAACGCAGTATCACAGAAACGTTATCGTAATCACTCCTTAAAGCAAAAATTTTTCCTGTTATAGGCTCAGTCCGGGAACTTTTGAATCCTACCTCGTGTTATAGTAAAACTATCATCTCTAATATATTTCATTCATTTCAATCAGAAAATAAAGTATTCTTGGAGGAAGGAATAGCTGTGAAAAACGTTTTATACAATAGAATTATTATAAAGTTCAACGTTTATATATTAGGTTGGGGAAAAAGAAATCCATTATTTTTGCGTGAAATTCAAAACTTTATTTAACATGTTTCGGATTACCAATTTGTCATATATCACCATTTTGTTTATATCTGTTCATTTTAAAGTAGTTTCACATACTCCCTTATATAAGTCTTGGTCCCTATTAGCGAAAGACTCTGGTAATCGGTTTTCACAATCTTCTCTTGATGTCAATTTCTTATCACCAAGAAAGTTTTGAAATGCAAGAAAAACACTAAATTCGGATCTCTACTGTCACCAATTGGACCGTTTTAGATAGCAATTGACCAGAAACGGCAAGAATTGGCCAAAAAGGAGAGGTGTTGTGTTCCATTAAGACAACACCAGGCCACACTCATCTATAGAAACTCCGGGAGCTTGGTTAGGAAATTTTGATGCATCCACCATATAGTCCGAACCTGACACCAAGTGATTATCATGTTTTTCTTGCTTTTCAAAACTTCCTTGTTGATAATAAATTGACGTCAAGAGAAGATTGTGAAAACCTATTCCCAGAGTCTTTCGCCAATAGGGACCAAGACTTATATGAGAAAAACATTATGAAACTACCTTTAAAATGGCAACAGATTATAGAACAAAATGGTGCACATTTGATCAAAATTGGTAACTCGAAACGTGTTAAATAAAGTTTTGAAGTTCACGTAAAAATAATGGATTTCTTTTTCCCCAACCTAATATTTTGCTTACTTTCCTTTTATTTAGTTAAACTCACTGCATCTGTTATAAATAACTTTTTCAAAATGGGGGATTTTTAAAATGCATTGACAAATCCCTTCAGCAATTGCACAGTGTTTGTACTAAAAGCAAGTTAATCTCTCTATACTGTTTTTAGAAACCGTAGAACAGAAAATCCACCCATCTTAAAAGCAATACTGTTACAAGAGCTTAAAGCTCCTTTTCAGCGAAAATATCCGAAACAGGTTTTCCAGAAGTTTCTTTTTTAAAAAGAGTGCCATCTGGTTCTTGTAACAGTCTCTTGAAGTGAAAGAGAATGAAGAAATGAAATTTTTTGTTGGGGAGAAATGAAAAAATTCTGCCTGAGATTAGTTTTCTTCGTTGAATTCTTATTTTCGAATACCTGGAGTTAAGTAGAAAAATATTGAAGTGAAAACCATACACTAAAATCCCTCTTTTGTATTTTACAAAGTAAGCGTTTTTCAAAAAAGAATAAGAAAAAAAAAGTGTTCTGTTGCGAAGCTAACAATTTTGTGTTTGAGAAACATCCTTGTGAGCAATTTAATTTTATTACAAAATAAATTGTTTCATTTCTTTTCGATAAATCTTAAATTGCATTAAGATTAAATCTTGCATTGTTTGCCAATCAATGTCTTTTTTTTTAGCATCGTAATATAAACCTTGATTTTCTGTAATCTTTCATTTTTTAAGGAGTTGTTTTTTGACATTTTAAAAGTAAATTTTCTAGTTTATTTAGGTCCTTGATATAAAATACATTTTTCTTCCTCGAAAAAGCATGGGAGTACGTAAGAATTTTTATATTTTTCCTGAAAAGTAATAAATTTACCTTAATAATAAATCATTCATTACTGTATTTTGATTTATATATAATATTCATCCTAATTAGGTATAATTTAAAATCTTAATCTTTGAAAATATTCGTATTTATATTAGTAATGTCTTTTAAATAATCCTTATTTTTGTACAGATTATTGATAAATTTTCTCGATAAATTTTTAAATTTTCTCGATAAATTTTATCATAAGAAAATGAAAGTTTTAAAAATGTTACTTTTTATTTAAAACATTCTGTGAATGGATATAATTTTTTTTTTCAGAATTTCAAGATCTACTTATGCGGAAAAGATGTTGATGTTGAAAATAAAATTTAAAAAATCAATTTTTATGTTAAGTACTCCCACTAGGAGAATAAAGTTAAAGTATTTGAGGTTTTAAAGTAAAAAGTCAAAGTAATTTTTGTTAAAGTGAAACAGGCCTTTTAGTACTTTTTCAATATTGATTGTAATAAGAGAACACCTACCAAATAGTTAAAAAGAGAAAATACATCAAGTATATTTAACAATTTCTTTAGTATTAAGCAGTGTACGGTAAAGCTGAAGACAGGGGAAAACTTAGATCGTACTGACTCGACGGTGGAGGGAGAGAGAGCTGGAGTTATATCTATATATATAAAGGAGAAAAGCGACTAACTGACTAATCACGATATCTCCGGAACTATTCAACCTACAGATTTGAAATTTGGTAGACAAGTTCCTTTAATGGAGTGGAGATCCACTAAGAACAGATTTTGCGAAATTCGAATCGTAAGGGGCGTTATAAGTAATTGTTTCCATTTTTAAACTACTCGACGTACAATCTTGAAATTAGGAAAACAGATTCCTTTTATAGAGTAGAGATTCCCTACAAAATTAGTTCGGTGGTAATTGACCCCCAAGTGGCGTTGCGGGGCTTAGGGCCGTTATATATAATTATTTCCATTTTTAAGCTATGAGACGCAGTCTTTATATTTGATAAATATATTCCTTTCATAGAGTAGATATAAGTTACAAGATGAGTTTTGGGAAAATAGCCCCCAAGTAGCGTTGTGGGGATTAAGGGGCGTGATAGATAAATATTTTCGTTTTTAAACTACTTGACCTACCAGCTTGAAAATTGGTAGGCATGTTTCTTTCATGAAGTAAATATCCGTTACAAAATGGGTTTTGGGAAAATTGACCCCGGAGGGTGTTGCGGGGGGGGGGGGTAAAGGGAGATATAAATAATTATCTATATATAAAGGAGAAAAGCGACTCACTCACTGACTGGCTGACTAATCACGATATCTCCGAAACTATTCAACTTACAGACTTGAAATTTGGTAAACATGTTCCTTTCATGGAGTAGAGATCCACTAAGAACAGATTTTGCGAAATTTGAAACGCAAGGGGCGTTATGGGGGGTTGAGGGGCTTTATAAGTAATTGTTTCCATTTTTAAATTACTCAACGCACAATCTTGAAACTGGGTAAGCAGATTCCTTTCATAGAGTAGAGAACCGCTATAAAATGAGTTTGGTGAAAATCGACCCCCAAGTGACATTGCGGGGCCTTAGGGGGCGTTATAGATAATTATTTCCATTTTTAAAATATTAGACGCGCAGTCCTTAAATTTGATGAATAGATTCCTTTGATAGAGTAGAGATCAGATACAAGATGGTTTTTGGGAAAGTGACCCCCAAGTGGCGTTGCGGGGGAGGGGGATTAAGGACGTAATAGATAATGTTTTCGTTTTTAAACTACTTGACCAACCTGCTTGAAAATTGGTAGACATGTTTCTTTCATGGAGTAAATATCCACTACAAAATGGTTTTGGAAAAATGACCCCAAGGGTGTTGCAGGGGTTAAGGGAGATATAAATAATTATTCGATTTTTAAACTATTAGACGCACAGTGTTGAAATTTGGCAAGCAGTTCCTCTCATAGAATAGAGATACGCCACAAAATGCGTTTCGTGAAAATCGACCCCTAAGTGGCGTTGAAGAACGTAAGGGTCTCATATTTTTCAATACAATCGAATTCTTAATGCTAGGACTTAAATATCAAAAATTTATACATATTTATAACCAACAAAAATTTATAAAACATCATGAAATACCCAGCGAAGCGGGCGGGTAACAGCTAGTATATATGTATAAGAAATGCTGCCATGTACATTATACTATTCATTGCTTAGTATCCATTTATCAATACTCATTGCTTTTGGTTACTTATGGAAAAAAATAATTTTTTTGAGTCGAAAGTCATTCAACCAAAATTATTCCTGTTCCATTTTTTTCGAAAATTCAACCCCTTTGAGGTAATATTAAATTTTAAAATGATCTTTTTAAAATTATTTTCTTCTAATTTCCATGCCATAGAACAAGGGTGAGCATTCTTTTCCAGGTATGGGCCTCTTCTAATATTTTCAAAGTGTTGCGGTCTTCCCAATGACGTTAGTGTGGTGAACTAAGAAAAAGGTCTACAATATTTACTATAACTTAATGATAAATACGGACTATGTATAACTATTGTAAAAACCTTTCACTTTTAAGACAATGTATAAGGTAAAACGCAAGATACAAACATAATAATAATAGACACAAATATAATATCAAATGATGCATTTTTAATCAAACAATTCAAAATGCAATAAAATGTCAGAAGATGTTTAATTTTTCTGTATATAAGTACTTGCTGTGCTAATCTTGAGGCGGTCACCCCAAAATGTCTTGACGGTCCGCCGGTCGATCGCGATCGACTTAATGTTTACCCTTGCCATAGAATCTATTTTCTCCATAGGTAGGTTCCGATTAACAATTCTTTTTCCGCTATGTAACCGTCATCCACCCTAATACTCAGTCATTTTATTGTATTGTTTGCCAATTTGTAACTTTAATTTTTAAAATTTTCATATCAGGTAATATTTTCTAAATTGCATTTAACATCAGATTTTTCATTCTGCTCTGTTGCGCAATTTCAAATTTCTAAATATTACTTTATTTCTCAGCTACTCGTGGTGACCGTGATAGCCTAGTAGTCAAGATAACGGACTCGTGGCCAACATGTCGTGAGTTCGAGCCGAGTACCGCTGAAGATCAGCCGTGCAGAGGGAGTCGATGCGCGTTAAATATGTCGAGGCTCAAACGTCCTCCCATTGGTGTGGTGTGGAAGTTAGGAAAGGGAAGACGCCAGCTCTGGTGTCGTACATATTTATTACCACTTGATTATGGTTCAAAATTACGAGGTCCGCTGCCAAAAGCCCTCGAGTAGCTGAATAGTCTCATTTTAATATTTACTCACTCAGCGATTCTTACATAATCGTAGAATTGGATTGAATATTAGCATTCCTATAGTGTTCCATACTGCTTGAATTTATATTTTCCGTGTTGTTGTGAAGGCCATGTCTAATATTCAAATTAGCTCAGTCGAGCGTAAAAGTTGCTCTTAAAAGTGCAATGAATTGTTCTTCCTTTTCCCTCTTCTATAAATGTTCGATTTCATGCGCTAATGTAAGAAAAACTGGAAATTTTTTTTTCCATACATTTAACGTTTCAATAAAATATAGAAGTAAGATTCTGTGCTGTGAATGTTATTCTTGTCGCTTACAAAAATCCAGTTCAGATTGTACGTGAACGTTGTGAGCGTGAGATAAATGTATGTTATCTTTGTTTTATAAATATGAAAACAAATGCTGGTAGAAATTTCTCTCCAAGTTGCTTCAGTTTTTGTAAGGTGCTGTTTTCAATTTTTAGTGCAAATCACTTTTTCTCATATTGTAAAAAGGACGAAAGGCTTAGTTCCGTGAATGGAAAATAAATATTTTCAAAAATCGCTGGAAAATTATTAATATAATCTAAAATAAATATTTTCGGTAGCAAGTTTTGAAAGAAAAAAAAACGTTATTCATACTTGAATGGCGTTAGATATTGACTGTAGAATTCAGATATCTATTATTTTTTTCTCTCACGTCGATTTCTATGTTTTATTCACTGCTTATTTTTGGAGGAATTTCAAAATGATTGAGTAGTTTTTTGGCTGAATTATAACCATTACTACAATTTTAATAGTAACTGTGAAAATATTATATTGAAAATGTTTTGAACTTTGACTTAATCAAAAAATATCACAATCCATCTTCTTTCACTATGTATTTCAGTAATAAATAAACCTTATCGTTTTTTGTATATTCTTCGAATTGAAAAGTTATTTCCTGAATATTTGGTGGTAAAAAATTTTAATGTGAGTGCAAGAGATAGATTTTGAATATGTGATCATCTAGTTATTTCTTCTCTTGTTATTTTTCTCTTGAGATATTCTGAAAAAATTCAAAATAATTATCAACAGTTATGGTAATAACGATTTAATTAGTTAAATGATTTTTCAATAATAGGAAATTATGAAGAGAAATTGCTTAAAAATATACAAAAACTTTTCATTGTGTAGTATATAATTTATATAAACTTTTTTTTATCGCTTTCTAAATAACTAACAAAATACTCTTTAAAAGGGTTCAACATTATATGAGAGCCTTTATCTTAAAAAGAAAAATATCATAGAGAGTTTTTCAATGAAAAACATTAAACTTAAAGATTATCCGTATAAAAAAAGCATTTTAAAATAAAATTTTAATGTAGAATCGTTTATGTGCTTATAATTGTCATTTTCCTCTCTTAGCTGTACACTTGTTTAATTTTCAAATAAGAGGATGTAACATTTCAATCATATATGGATTCTGTGACAATGCTTTTTGTGTAAATTACAGTTGGATGCTAATATATCTTCATCTGTTATTTGCAGGTGAACAATGCTTATGTGCGTGATCAATGGCTTCACTCTATATCTTGGAAGGTAAGTGTTTCAAATTTTAAGTAATTTTTAATGGGTTTCTTCTACTTGCATCGAAACTATGTCTAGGTCCATACTTAAAGAGTGTTTTCACACATTTTAAAGCTCACAATTCAGCTGAAATTTTCTATACACGATTGTTTTTCATGATAATACCATAATTTAGTTATAATTAATAAAAATTAACTGATAACTATTATTTTACTCATAATTTCAATTTAATACAACTTGAAACAGTTGAATATTGAAAATCAGCAAATTAAACTATCCCCTCGTAAAATTAAATTATTAAAACCAATTATTGAATAAATTCAATTTGACTCGGTGTTCCCTTTCACTCTTGAAAGTTAAGATATAAGAAAAAAATTACGTTACTAAGTTGAAGTTGAAAAAAAAACCCACGTTTAAAAAACTTGTTTTTTATTGAAATAAATGATTATTTACTAACTTTGAAAAATAATTTAAAACTTATTGTAATTTTCCATAATTTTAAATAAATTAGGTATTTGATATTTTTTCAATTTTTAATTTTAAAAATTCGAAGTATGATTTCTTAAAAACTTATTATTATATATATATATATATATATAAAGTTATATGCAATTCAAAATTACAAAAAAATTAAACCAAAATCGATATAATTATTATATGTTACAAAAACAAAATTACACCAAAGGAACTGAAATTTATCCTGGTTGGAAAACGATAAGTGCGTGATATAAATAAAGATATTATTTAATGTGAATATTACTAAAATTGTCCTCTTTCTTGACAGAAAAATTTCGATAATTATAAAAAAAACCCTTTATTCTGAATTTTTCAGGCAAAAAAAAAAAAAAAAAAATTCTTAACTAGATCAATTTTTTAAAAAGTTTCTTGCTTATTTCGTATAAATAAAAAAATATAATAAATATTCCATTATCTGCATCTTACGCAAGCGGTAATTAAAGATTTATCTAAATTAACTGGATCTTACGATTCTTTGTCTTTCAATGTCGGAAATTTGTTACTTCCGTGCCATTAAAGGTCATGGACTTTTATCTTTTTCTAATTAAAACTTCTGATAAGAAACAAAGAAATATAGTTCATTAACACTGATTGAGAACCAATACCAGGTCATGCACAAAATACTGACATTGAGTAAAATTTAACTAGCAAATGAATGAGGATAAAATTTACACCGAATTAAAAGTGAAAGTCTCAAACATGTTCGTGAAGTATTTCCTTTCTTTTTTCATAAAAACTATATTAAAAATAAATTTGTATTCAAAAATTAAAATTTGGTTCAGAATATAGGCATAAAATAAGGACACTTTATTAACTTCTACATTTTCCTTCATAGTTGGATAAAAGTGGCATCATTGTTAATGGCTAAATTAATATGGCATGAAGTATTAATTAATCCATATTGCTTCTTATACAGAATTTTTCCGTTATCAATTCTGATATTTTTTCTCATGTATGATTTCTTATCGTACAGGTATGAATTTTAAATTTCGTTACATTTTGATTGAATGTAACGAGGCTGTTTCTGGGGGGGGGGGGGGGGTCTGATTTTTATTACAGGGTTGTAATAAAAATGTCTCCCCATTTAAAATTGGGGATTCCCCTCTACTATTTGGAAATATAAAAAATTTATACTCAATACCTTTCAAAGCTTTGTGCACCAAACCAGTTTCCCTAGTTCTAAAAAAAAAAAATAAAAAATCGACAAATTTAACATTAGTAGGGTGGAAAATGACAATAATAAATTCACAGTTACCAAAAAAGTGAGTTATAACATAATAAATATTTAGCTTTGGATTTCTTGTGTCTTAAGGCTCGAAACTTCATGCTATCTCGTGCATACAATTTCGTTTATGTTTTTGTATTGTTCTGGGAATAATCAAAGCTAACACAAAATCGGAAGTCGTTGAGTTAAGGTACCATTTATTGTTAATAAATAT
>BMAO01031257.1:0-43381 GCA_019973975.1 Trichonephila clavata
CTAGAGGAGTGCGTGAGTGATATCCAATACCGCCCCATACAATAATACCCGGTGAAGGACCAGTGTTGCGGTGCATAACTCAGCTGTTAAGCATCCTCTCCCTACGATGTCTCCAGACTCGAATCCGACCATCGTGGTGTTGCAAACACACACAGATACGTGACTCGTCAATAAAGGCAACTTAATTGCATTCTGCCACCCACATATTTCTTTCTTCGCACCATTGGCGGCGGAGAGGTCTGTGGTTCTGTGTCAAGGGTAGACCAAGCAATTGACGTCTTGCGGACAGACCACTCTGCAATAAACGGTGTCTAATGGTACGCGGAGACGCTTAATGATGCGTTACAGACTCAATGTGCTGTGCTATGGTTCGTGATGTGACTGAGGCACAATTTGCCTGTCTTTACGTGAAGTGGTGCACTGAGGTGGATGCGATTGGCCACGTCGGTCCATCGTACCCTTCTGCGTCCAACGGTCACATATCCGCATTACAGTTGTTTGGTTCGTGCAACACGACTACCGATTTCCCTGTAAGATAATCCACAATCTCGGTAGGCCGCTATCCTACCTCTGTCGAACTCGGATACTTGATCAAAAACTGATCGCTGTTTTCTACGAGACATAACTGATCGTTTTTTGAAAAAACCACAAGAAAAACCCAGTTGCCGAACTTGAAATCGTCAAAATCTCCAAGCCTTAAATAGCGCTTTGAGATGGCACCACATGCTTGCGTGATGTGTGCCTGCGCTGAAATTCTAATCATTTGCATATCTCACCTCCGCTAATGTAAATTTCATGTTATTTGCGTGCTTCCTTCAGGGTGTTGCATTTATGGTGGCCAGCAGAGTAGTTGAAAATTGCAAATAATCTATGGTAATAAAAGAAAGAATTTGTGTGTTTCAGCGGTTCCTGCCTAATTAAGCCACCCGTAAGTGTGAATTTTGGCGTGTAGAAACTGTAGGTCGTTGTGGTATTAACCTCAAAGAATGTTTTTTCAAAACTCGCTTTAGTTTTTTTTAAAATTCAATTTTTATGCGATTTTTCAGCTAAATGAAGATATGACGTCATCAGCCTTGCCAAGTCTTAACTTTGCAAAAATTAATATTTTGAGCAGTTTTGGGGGGAATTTTAGCACATTTTATAGTAAATATACATTATTTATGGTTGTATTTATTCGTTTTTTTAACTCTTTGTTTAAGAATTTCATTTGTTTTTCGAAAAAATCTTTTAAAAATTGTTTGTTCTCTAAATTTTATTTTTCCGATTGGCAACTTTAATTTGATAACGGTAGGAAAATGTATTGATCTTCCAGCTAAGCCTATTATATATTTTTTCAATAACTACATTAAATTCCCCTTTAATATGCACTTTTGTTTTGCTTATATTTTGAATGATTATTCCGAACCATTTCTGCGTTTAGATATAATTTTGTCGTTTCTTTTTCAGCTTGAACTATGACCAATAAGAACTCATTTTTGTTTTAAATGGGGAAAAAAAACATAATTTTTTTAACAAAAAGCTATTTGCTGAAACTATGATAAGGTGACATTGAAATAATATTCTCATATTTTCTTTTGAATTCCATTTTGACCAGATTTTTCGTCATGACTTAACTTTGCTTCTGGCAATCTTGCAAATCAGAAAACTGTATAATTTGTGGTCGTAAAAATGTTTGCACAGAAAAAGGATGCACCTTAAAAAGATTTTCTCATATTTCCCTCTAGAGTTCTTTAAAATTATTTGTTGAAATGATTTTACGTCTCATGCCATCATGGTTTTACGTTGCTTCTGATAATATGTTCCTCACACAGTTTCTTAGAGATCATATACATATTTTATGTTATCATACTGTCCATATACGATATATATATTTCATAGAGCGGACCAGTTGGCTAAAGACGCAACTTGCCAAGATATGAGCCTTTCGATGTCTGTGCCATTGTCCACTGGAAGCATTTAGTTGGGAAAGAACTGTTTCCGACTGGAACTCCAAATTCTTGGCCTCACTTAAAGCTTTATGGACTAAAAGTTTTTCCCGACCATTTATCAACGGCTAAAATGTAAGAAATTTGTTACTGATTTTAAGTTTTTCCAGATTCTAACAGGACATGGTAATTTTAAGAGCTATTTATTTAGGTTTAACTTAATTGGTAATGATATTTGTTCTTGGGGTCTGGGCGCTGAAACCGCGGAACATGTCTTGTTGTATTGTAATCTATATTGTTGTAAAAGAGAAAATTTTAAAAGGAGTTGAAACGCTTAGGTATTTCCTGGCCACCCATTTTGTCTTTGTTAGTCAATTGTTCTGAAAGCCTTAATGTCTTGAGAAAATTTGTTTACAGTATAGGTTTTTAAAATTTTACAGATACTTTCCTTTCTTTATATTTGTGTATTTCCTCCCTCCCTTTATTTTAGTTTTGGCTCTTTATGTTTGTTTTTTCCCTTTTTGTGTCCCCCCCCTTTATTATGTTTTTTTTCTCTTCTTAATTATGTATTTTTTGTTGTTGTTATTATTATTGTTTTGTAATGCTGTTACCACTTACGTCTGTAAGCCTCATGTTATGCAATGTGAAGCATGAGGAGTTTTGCAAATAAATTTATTTAAAAAAAAAATTATCACTATAGTTATTTATCATTGTATGCCCTCATTTTTTTTGCTCTTTGCAATCAAATTATAATTTTTAATAGATATATTGCAAAAAAAATATTGTTTCAATAATTAGTTTTTTAGCAATATGGTTTATTATTTGTTTCAATTAGTACTGTTTTGGTTTTGGACTATTTCAACGGGGACCTGTTTTAGATGGATTTTGATTTTAGTTCATACTAATTAAAAAATTTTTTGCCTTGTATTACATCTAATACTCTATATTAGATGAATTACAGAGATGTTAGATAGTATTATATATGATGTATGGGTGCAATGCTAATTTATTTTTTTTCAGTTGAAGGCTTCCTAATATTTCTTATTTATGATAGCATTTAGTGAATTCAGTTTATCATCATTCATTTTTTCTTTCGGTTCATCCATTGCAAGTTATTTCACCCATAGTCCCCGTAGCAGAAACTTACTACTGCTATCACTTTTTCTGTAATAATTTTTATTTATATTTGCATTAATTCATTTCTATTTACTCTTCAGCTCTAATTTTCCCTCTTACATTGAAATGTTTGTTTTTGTTAAATTATTATTTACTTTGAGGCAAAATTGCAATTTGTTTAAAATTATTTATAATGTTAACATTCATTTGAAAAAAATATTTTTAATGTTTTGTTATACTACTTTTTTCATACAGGGTTTCACCCTCACTAAAAATATTATAATTGCTATAATAGATGAATTTATGTTTTTAAAACTTAACCCGTGCAAAGAACGGGCATTTCAGCTAGTAATAATAATAAAAGAGGGGTGTTTAGTTTTGCACACTATATCTAATTTTTAATTCATTAAATAAAGTTGAATTTTAATTTTAAGCTCTCTACGAGCAAGACGACATCTGGAATTGCTCCCCACTTTTACATCACGCTAACTAGAGGACTTTGAGTTTCCAAAGGTTTTATGGGCATCAGCCTCTCTACTTGACAGGCATTCCGTGGCACCAGGACTCGAGCCCATAGTTTGATAGAAATATCACCAAACATGGATTTAGGACCATGGTCATTGGGCTGTCATATCCCCGTGTGATGACCACGCACTACATTCTTCCATGATAGGGTTGATTTACTAAAGTAGTAGTCTGAATAAAACATTTAAGCTATTAATGCGGTATAGTACCCTAATAATCATCAACCTGTCGAAATTTTTATTGGCTTGTTTCATTCCTTGAACATTTATAAACATGCCTGAAAAATTTCAAAGCTTTACCTGGATTTTTTATCAAGTTATGGAGTAATATTTGATGCTAGACAGCAACTACCACGCCCACATTTCAGATTATCTGCCAGAAAAGATCCTGAAAAAAATTTATTAAATATTTTTCTACCGGCATCAATGAAACTGACATTATATAGGCAGTAACAAATCATTTCAAGAAAGAATCGTGCAATTCATCCAAAAATTCTAGTTTGTGAATTGTTTATTGGAAGTGCAAATGGATTTGGTCAATAATTAAAATGTGTGTGTACTTTTTATGATATTGTTATGAATAAAGTTGAAACTTCAAAACGGATTCTCCCAAAGCACAAATACTAAATTTCATTTTGATAATTCAGATAATTAAAAATCTAATTCGCAAGAATAGAAAAACTCTCCCATTTTGATATGCTTGTTTTTGGTGATATGTATGTATCTCATGTATGTGAAATTCACCATTTTTATTATTAAAATATTTTAAGATATTTATTTAAACAAATGCACATATGCAGTTCTTAAATTTTGATATATTTTACTTATAAATTGTTATTTGATTTTGCTTTCATTCGTGTACAGTATTTAACATGCGAAAACTTTTAAAATCATAGAAATAAAAAATAAAGGCTTAAACATCTTTTGCACATGTTGTGCATTAGCTCTGAGCATGTAATTAGCTCTAAAGTGTGTCTATTTATTTTTTTATAAGTATTAAGATAAAATTTTATGAAATATTGATTTTTCATCCGTTTTCTTCTATATATTCAATATGGCAGTATACTGTTTAATTGTTCCACATTTGTGCAATTTTTTATGGTAAGCAGTTTCAAATAAGCTAATTAACATTTCATAAAAGTTTCAGACTATTCGATGAATATTATATCATGCTATTCAAGGAATGAAAACTCCAAACTCATATTTCTCCATGTTGAATTTTTGTACATATACTGTTATTCAAAACCCTAAGTCATTTTTTATGATGGAAGTATGGGTTTGAATTTTTTTATACATGTTCTGAAATGTATGCTTTGTAAAACTGTGCATGGAATTACCTCTAACATGTTTAGTACCTTTTCCAAAAAATTTCAAATTCAAAATTAATGTTTTTTGAGAATATTTGGAAGCTTAACTATAAAAAATTAATAAAAAATTAAAGAGCAGCAGCAGAAAACAACCCATGCACAGTTTTATGTAGTATATTATAAGGTACTGGGAAAAAAATTTGGAAGAAAAGAGACATATATAAAAAAGGCCTTAGTAATTTAAAAAATGTTAAAAAAGTTCAAAAAATTTAGATTTTACAAACATTCCGCAACAAATTTAAAAATTTTTGCATGGAATTATTACGAAATATTAACCCCTTTATAAAATACAAATAAAACCAAATATCAAATATTAAAAATAAAAAAAACATATCGCCTTAATGTTCTAAAATTTTGAACATTTTTGAAATATGTCGTATTAATTTTTTATAAATCAAGTACTTTTAATTGCACACGCAAAACTGTCGACAAGCATAGCAGTCATATATGGCTTCACATGTATGGAATAAATTGGTTTTATCCACACAAGTATTTTTCTTCTTGATGCTACGGTTTTGAGAAAAAAGCATAAGTCCGTATTCAATTATATATATATATTTTTTTACTTTGTAGGGGGGGGGATCGAAATAGACATTAACAACTAGGCAAATAAATCTTAAGCTTATCTAAGCACAAGTACACATTGTTGAAAGTAAATATTAAATTTTGAGCCACGTTATTAAAGAATACTCAAAGTATATGTTTTTCCTAGTATTTTTTTTAGAACTTGTGTGTGTGGAAAATAATTTATTTTTTCTTTGGTAAAATTTATAAAATAAATCCATTCTATATGTTTCTTTAATATCATTTTCATACCATTGAAAATAATTAAGGAAACAAAGCAATGCAGGCAATAATTGTATAAGTTAATAAGTTGCTTTTACGTGAAAATATTCAAAATAAGTTATTTGTTTCAAAATTTTTGACTTCCTTCTAATTAATAGCTAAATTTAAAACCCCTCCTAATAAATAAGCAAATTTAAAGTTCAGCTCATATTTACTGGCTTCGAAACATTAGAAGTTTTATCTAAGCAAATGCAAATAGTGAACCATCACTGTATGTGCTGAATCAGTTTGGAGTATTTATTTTTAGAGCATGCAATTATGTTCGGAATCTTTTCCTTAAAATTCTTACAGCCCATTTCTAATTTTAATTTTATGAATAACATTAAACAACGTAATTACAAATAACACATATGTAAGCAAACACACACAGAGGTATTTACATATACATGGTGAATTTTTTTAAGCTGCCAATAGTAAGAGTCACCTATAGCTCGACCTAACAAGAAAAATGGCACCAAATTTTGTAGGGAGGCTGATGATGATAAAGGAAGTAAGATATCACGGAAAACAAATTTATATATATTTCTATATATCACCGATAGGGATACTTATGAAACTGTTGTAGCTAGGCAGAACGAACATTTACCAGGAAAACGTATAGGAAAGCAAATGCTTTCATTTGTTAACACCACTGCAGTAATTTCTGAAATGAAACATGTAGACAGTTCCAAAAACGGCAGGGTGTCTTTTTGTAAGCTTACACTATTCAGATCCACCTATAACTGAATCTAATTATCGAAAATGGTACCAAATTCTATCTGCATCCAGAATAATAATGACAGAAGAACCAAGATTTCATACGCAAAAAAAAAAAAAAAAAATTCTAATAATTACGGATAAGGGTAATTATGGCGCTGTTGCAGCTTACCAAACCAAACATTGTACAAAATAAGTGTATCACTAAACTGAATGCATTTTTATATAACATTATCATACGAGAACAGCCCTAGTTGTTATCACTATAAAACATGTAAAAATCTCCAAAACATTGTATTCTCAGCTGAAGTGAGTCAGCCCCAGTAAATATGCAAATCATTGTTAAAGCTGTATTATCTGAATTAGTGAAATGCATCGAGACAACTCTTCGTGAGCTTAGAACTGGACAGAAGCTACGTAAGGGACCTTTTATCACGTAATGTTTGGATGCAATCATTAAAAAATTAGGGCAAAACAGAGTAACTGTAAATTCGCCAAGCCGAATGGCAACTGTAATCGTCAACTTATCACAAGAAACCATTGCCGGTTGTAGCAGCGCTTGGGATGTAGCACGACAATCAGATATAAGTCCATCCACGGGTGGCAAGTTTGGCGGTGAGTTCTCATATCCTACTATCCATACATAATCTGCAGTTTTCGTGAATTTAAACTCAACGATTGTGATAAATAACTAACATTAGCTCTATCGTTTCTGGCCACGATGCAAGTTGACAATATATTCACGTGGCAAATTATATGGGGAGGTGAGGCCCATTTTTATCTAGATGAGCCTACACTATCTGTCCAAAAGTATCCAGACACCCCTTAAAAAAGTGGTTCTGGCGAGTGACGCAATTTGATACGTAAGTGAAAGCTATACAAGTGTTGGTAGTGGTTTGTCAGGTTGTATTTATGCGTTTGTGAGGCAATGTGTAAGTCAAAGAAGCTTAGTGAGTTTGATCGAGGCAGTATGGTGGGATACCACCTTTGTGGGAAATTAGTTCGTGAGATTGCGGACATTCTACAGAAGCCTAAATCTACTGTGAGTGATGTAATTGTGAAGTGGATACGTCGAGGTAGAGTGAAACGGCAGAAAAACGAACCGGTAGGCCGAAAATACTTGGGAAACGCAGCCGCAGAACTCTGAAAAGGCTAGTGAAAGAAAATCGCACATCTTCGTTGGTGGAAATTTCTCAGGAGTTCCAAAGTTCTTTAGGAATTAGTGTTAGCAGCAGGTCTGTCCGTCCAGACTTAAAAAATTTGGGAATCCATGGTCGGGCAGCCGCTCACAAGCCAAACATCGTTCCACAGAATGTCAAGCATTGATTGCAATGGTGTAGAGCTCACCGTCATTGAACTGTGGACATGTGGAAAACTATTATTTGGAGTTATGAATCTCGCTTTACAGTCTGGCAGTCACATGGATGCGTCTAGGTTTGGCGGATGCCCTTCGAACGTTTCTTTAGTGACTGCATTGTCCCGACTTTTAAGTTTGGTGTTGGAAGCATAATGGAGTGGGGGTGTTTCTCGTGGTTTCGCCTGGGTCCGTTAGTTCCTGTGATTGGAAACATGAACTCTGAGATGTATGTGGACATTCTGGACAAAGCTGCACAGTCAACAATATGGCAATATTTTGGGGAAGGCCCATTTCTCTCTTCCAGCAGGATAACTGCTCCATTCACACATCGAGGCTTTTACAGACGTGGTTTGATGAAATGGGTGTTTTAAACCTGGACTGTCCTTCTCAGAGCCCCTATCTAAATCCCATAGAACACCTTTGGGACGAATTAGAGCACAGATTACGTAGCTAGTCAAATCGACCATCCTCACTTCAAGCACTCTCTTTAGCTGTGATGGACGCCTGGAAGGCAATTCCTATGGTCACCTGTCAATAATTCGTGGAAAGTCTTCCCAAACGTGTGCAGGCGGTCATCCATGCAAAAGAGGGATTAACATCATATTAAGACGGGGCTCAGGACGCTCTAAGTCCATACCACTGGGTGTCCGGATACTTTTGACCAGATAGTATATTAACCTTTAAAAATTGGCGGTACACACACCGAAACAGAATTTTTTCCTCACTCGCATCGGTGGTGGAACAAATGTCGTATCAAGGTTCTAGAGATAATCTTTCCCCCCTTTTTTCTGGCACACCATTTACGGCTTTCTCTGACCCTTTTTATGAATTGGTTTTCTATTGTCAATAATTAGGTGGGGTTATTTTTTGCCAACATATTGTGCATTCCTTATCATTGTCGACGTTTAGAAATAAGTTTCGATTTTTTTTCTAAAAAAATATTCCTCATTCGATGACTTTACCTTGTCTGTGGACAACTGATTTTCTTTTATCTTGCAGTTTCTTCTAATTTTAGAGCGCCCCGAAAATTTTGGACACAAAGAGAGGTTGAGAATTTGATGAAAAGTTTATATTATGAAAATTATGATGATAGTGATTCAGAGTATGAATATGAATTCGAAAATAGTATTTTCCAAAATAATGAGGTTTATTTACATCTGTTTATAAAATTGCAACACCATAAAGGAATAATCAGAATTTAATGAACTTTGTAGCAAATATCAATTATAGGACGTTACATAAAATAGTAGTGTTTCAGCAACACCGTGCATGCGTGGCGTGCGCAACGCCTTTTGAAATGATGTTGAAAGCGTATAAATAGAGGGCTGTAGCGAACGTTGAAAATAGTTAATGTTTATTTGTTAGTGACGAACGCTTAGTGAGACCTAAGTATGGCTCCACGAAGAAATAAGGATATATTACAACAATTTACAGAATTTATAAGGGGGAAGATTTTTGGCCTTCGAGAAGGAGAATTTTCCTATGACTCAATAGGAGCTCGTGGGCAGCGGAACAGTTCTACAGTGATGTGAGTTTGGTAGCGGTGGACCGACGAACACCGAACCACTCGAAAAAATGTTATTGAACGACGGAAGGGGACGTCAGCGCGCGACAATCGAAAACTGGTGGTGAATGACCGTACAGCTTCCTTCAGGCAGTTGGCACCACGTTGATCTATTGCTACATGTGTAATAATGTCGACTTCGGCAATTCGTCGACGTCTGCTTCACCATGAATTTCGATCAAGGGTGCCTTTATACAGGATCCCCCTCAGGGCAAACCATCGATTAACGCCTGCAGTGGGCCCATTAGCACAGAGCCTGGCAAGCTGATTGGCACCAAATGTGTTTTAGATGAATCATGCTTCAATTTGTGAGACCAAGATTGCCGCATTCGTGTTAGATGCTATGCCGGTGAACGCTGCCTTCCAGGGTGCGTTATCGAACGACATAGTTGCCTAACACCTGAAGTTATGGTTTGGGGGTGCGATTTCGTATCATGGATGATTTGCTACGACTTGAGAGTAATCTCAATAGCATTAGGTACGCCCATGAAGTGCTACAGCCCGATGTCATTTCTTTCCTTCAAGGCATCCCTGGAGATATCTTACAGCAGGATAACGCACGCCTACAGGTTGCAAAGACTCTTTGAGACTTCTGTTTATCCGAATACATGCAACTTCTTCCTTTTCCTGCTTATTCGCGGGATATGTTGCCTATTGAGAACATGAGGGATTTGGTTGGTCGGTGTCTCGATCGTGATCCGCATCTTGCAGCTTCAAAACATGAACTTTTGCTGCGCATACAAGCAATATAGAATTCTCTTCCATAAGCAGACATTCAAAATCTGTTTGACTCCATTCCAAGCCGTATAGCAACACTTGGTGGTTACCCCAAATACTGATTTTGGACAATTATTATTGATTTTTTGCTTTGAAAATTTCGTAATTTATTTGTATTAATACAAGTTGTTTGTGCAATAAATTTAATTTAATTCTGATGATTCCTTCATTGTGTTTCACTTTTTTAAAACAGCAGTATAGATATATACGCTAAATTTGATGAGGAAGTTGAAAGCGTATTCTCATGGAAAGAGTTATAAGGCTCGGAAGCGATAAATGTATTGCCCTTTTCTGGTAAAGTTTGATTGAAAGTTGATGCTAGCAATTTCAAACTGAATATGGTTTTCTTAAACTGATGTTTACAAAGGAAATTTATCAGTTATGGTTGAAGAAACTAATAGGTATGCATCTGATGTACTAAATCTTCATGGACAAAAGAAATCATTGCCTCTTCATGGAGAAACCAAGCAATTAAAATTAAATTTTAATATTTTTTGGTTTAATTTTAGTGATGGGGCACATAAAAAAATATAGCATACAGGATTATTGGTCAACTAATAATCTGATAGATACTTCAGTTTTCAGAGAAGTGATACCCCAAACTCGTTTCCTAATTATTTCAAAACGTTTACATTTTTCTGATTATAGTTTAAAAGAAGGAAGAGATTCTCAAACTTACGATAGATCGTGGAAAATACGAAAAATTTTCGATTGTTTTAACAGAAAATTTAATGAAGTGTATGAGCCGACAGAAAATTTATTTTTCGATGAAGTTATTAAATTTAAAGGAAGAGTTTTATTCAAACAAACATTCCAAAAAAACGCAAACACTGGGGTTTGAAAATGTACAAAACTGCATATGCCACTGGCTTTACTTATAATACGAGAGTATATCTAGGTAAAGATAAAAAAGAAAACCTTTCAACATCTGCTTCCTTTAATGTTGTAAATACAATGACAGATTGCATAAACGGGAAAAGGCCATAAAGTATTAATGGATAATTTCTTTTCCGGAACTTTTTCGAGACCTTTTAAAAGGAAAAAAAAATGATTAACTCCTGTGGAACTATACGATCTAATAGAAAGCATTTTCCAAAGAATCTGGCTCATTGTAAAATGAAACAAGGCGATCTTGCCATGAAGTTTTGTAATGGAATGACAGCAATGTATTGGAAAGATAAGAGTCAGTCAGGTATATATGCTAAACAATATGTAGAGCTTCCGAAAAGAATTTATCACTGAAGAACGAAAAAATCGATGGTAACGTTGTGGGGGCGCTGGCCTAATCGGCACCCCTCTTTCTCCGTCCTGCGCGGCTCTAGGTGTGGGGGGAAACAAAGCATCACCAACAAACTCCATAATATCAATTAGTTTTATTAATACTTTGAACACACTCTTAAACAATCACAATTGAAACTACAAGAGGAAACCTAGGAGTGATATCTAAAGCGTTGTCTATTATTAATACCCAAATCTAAGTAAACCCGACTACGTAAAATAGGTAAGGGGAACAAGCGCTAATGAACCGATAGCTAATTCTACTATCTTAAATCTTCAATCTAATAATTTAATCTAAGCAATTACTTTCTTAACTCACGCTAGGTTTGTGAATGAGATATTCCAATATTCGCACTTACGTAACAGCTGTACGGTTCTTTCTATCTTACATCTACAAAACCTTGGCTTTATATAGTTAAACTAATTTACATATCACGTGTTCTTCTTGAAAGGCTGTGAATTAATATGAATGCTAAGCTCCAAAGTTTCCCCAAGAGTATTAGTAGGAAAAATGTCGCGAATAGACCTGTCACAACGTTTCTGAATGTGAAAAAGACAAATTAACAACCCAATCCAAAAAATTGTGGCAGATTACAACAAGCATATGAGATATGTAGATTTAAGTGACCGCATGGATCTTTTCAAGACGAACTTGAAAATGGACAAAAAAATTATCCTTTAGCCTCATCGATATTGCTGTTCAGAATGTAGAATGGTAGTTCAAAAAAATTTGTTTTCCATCCCTTTAAAATATGTTTGAGTACCTGAAAATAATACCTAAGTATATTTACTTTTAGTAGTTGATAAAAATTCGTTTAATGTTGTTTTATGAAAATAATGAAAGAATAATTTAAAAATATGAAAAATATATTTTTCGGCCTTTAATAAAAATACAGAAACGAGAGAGAGAGAGAGAGAGAATACTTGAAAGACGAATTTAAAATGAATGAATTTAATCTCAATGGTTGTTTTCTAAATTACATTGATCCGTGTGGTTTTAATTTACCACGAAATACCAATATTGTTCGATGTTAATTAATTTTAGTACAGTACAAAACATTGATTTAAAAAATAAGTCTTAGAATACGACATTTGGCACAGTATGATATTAGTATTTTATTTATTTTAAGTAGGTTTCGGAAATTAATTATTAATCAGGCATAGTACTTCCTCTACAAAACTTCTCCAGTTCTAACAAGAAATATAATTTACTTCCTTCAAGCCTAATTTTATTTCACTGAATCATTGTCTTTAAAATATCCACACATTCTTGCTATTTGGAATCAGCAAATCAGGCTAAGGTAAACAATATTAAGGATCAACAAAAATTAATATATTTAGTTCCATAACCGAAGCAAACATAATTAAAATAAAAACCCACCAAAAGAATATCTATATATGTATAAATGAGAATGACTCTCTCTCTCTCTCACACACACACACTAATTCACTTACCATATCTCCAGAAATATTAGACCTAAAAACTTGAAATTTGGTAGGCGTGTTCCTTTCATTGTGTGAGTGAGTGAATATTAACTTCGAAATGTTCAGCTACACGAGAGCTTTTGGCGACGGTCCATGTAATATTGAACCATGTCAAGTGACGCGGACGACACCTGAGCTGGCACCCTTCTCTTTTCTTCCACACCACACCAACGGGAGGACGTTTGAACACTCGACAGATTTAGCATGCATCGCTCCCCTACACGGCGGCTCTTCAGTGGTACTGGGATCGAACTCATGACACGCTAGGCATGACCCGATGCCTAGACCACTTGGCTACCACGGCCACTCCTTTCAAGGTGTAGAGATCCGCTAAGAATGGGGCTTGCAAATATCGATCCCCAAAAGGGGGTCCAGATAGGTTAAGTGACGTTATAGATAAACGTTCTATAGATCCCTTTTTGATCTATTAGACCTAAATATTTGAATCATGGTAAGCATGTTCCTTTGATAGAGAAGAGATTCACTACAAAAGGAGTTTTGCAACAATAGACCCTCAAGAGGGGTTAAAGGGGTATTACAGATAAATATTCCCGGTTTTGTACTATTACACCTACAGACTTTAAACTTGGCTGGCATATTACTTTCATGGCATAGAGATCCGTAATAAAAGAGGTTTTGCAAAAATCGACCCCCGAAGGGGATTGCGATGGGTATAAAGGCATTACAAATATTCCCGTTTGGGAACTATTAAACCTACAGACTTGAAATTTCGGATTAACATTCCTTTTATTGAGTAGTGTTACATTAGGATTTCGTTTTGTAAAAATGAACACTAAAGGGGTGAGGTTGCGACGGGTTAAGATCGTTATACATAAAAATTCCTATTTTTGGACTGATAGAGGTACGCTAAGGACGGATTTTTCGGAAATCGATTTCTATGGGGGAGAGGGGAGTTACAGCTACGTATTAAAAAAAGGATTTTTTTGTTCTGCTAAACCTATAATAATAAAAATTGATATGCATGCTTTTTTATGTTGTTGTTGATTTGAAAACTGCTAAAAATGTTATTACGGAAATCGATTCTCAAAGTGGTTTATGAGGCTAACTGATTAAGGAAAAAAAACTTTCGTATTTGAACAATTAGATTTAGAATTGAAATTTAGGAAGCATATTTATTTTATTGAGTAGAGATTAACTATGAATGGGTTTTGCTAAAATGTACTAAGAGGAAGGCATAACGGGATTATAAAAGATAATTCTACTTCAATTTAAAAACTGACTTTAATTTAAAAAATAATTGATCCTTTTATCAAGGAATGAGAGTGTTAAAGAATATTTTTCAGCACGATCGAACGCTTAGTGCTAGAACTTAGATACCAATCATTTATATTCCTACATACAGTGTATGTCTTCATATAACATCATGAAATACCCACCGAAGCAGGTGGGTAAAGGCTAGTATCATTATATATGCGCGATCTATATACAGTCGATTCTCGATAATTCAAACCTTCGATAATACGAACCTCTTGATACTTCGAAGTATATGCTTAGTCACTAGAAAAACTCTTGATATTTCGAACTAAATCTGTAGCAAACTGGTTGGAGCTTACAAGTTTTGTGTTGTATTGTCTCTGCCCCTTCTGCTACCCCTTCTTTGTGTTTTTGGTTACTCAACTGAAAAGATACTTTTATTGCTTGTCTTCTTCAAAAGGACAATAGACTAACCGCACCTGTTGTCAGCCGTCCATATCTTTTGCTTAACACGTGGCCTTGCGCTACACATGTGTTTAGAAAGGATGGTCTGCTATTGTGAAGAAGAAATGCGTAGGATTATGTATGCATGTATTCTTTTAATACAGAGAGGTTTTTTAACTTCTGTATAATATTTATACTGTATATAATATGTGCTTTTTAAAAATAATTTAAAATAATTTTATACATATGTAAAATTTTGTGTGTCGTTTTATTGTATAGTTTCAAATTTAAATGTGTTAGAAAAAAATTTCTCTTCATGTATTTTGGGAGTTTTTTCTTACCCTCTTGATAATTCGAACTCTTGATAATACGAAGTTTTTTATTGGTCCCTCCAACTTCGAGTTATCAAGAGTCGGCTGTATATATAAATGGTTGTTTGTAAATATGAAATCGTTTCGCTTCAACACCGTTCAACCTATAACTATGAAAACTGGCATGCATGTGTATTTTTTTGTGGAGAAGGGGTTTTTTGTGATATTCTTCTTTGTTGTAGCTCCCCACCAGTAGGCGCTACAGCAAAGCAACTTCTGCACCGTTCAATCAATCCCCAAGTGGCCAGCGTGGTCGTCAAAAATGATGCCAACTTGGCTCTATCACCAACATGTAGCAATGTTTCTTTGAATCGCCATTATAATATAAGGAACGGCATTACTTGCGAATATTATAGTTTTAACATAAAATAATTACAACAGAAAGTAATATTAAAATGTTACACATCCAGATATAAATTATTTCAACTATTCTAAGTGTTCATTACACAAAATCTGTTACAATGTGTTACTTTTGCTGAGCAGAGATTAGCTTAGGAAGACGTTTTCAAAAGTTGAACCACAAGAGAGTTACGGTTCAAAATAAAAAAAAATCTTTTTATCAACTGTTAGACCTTCAGACTTTGAATTTAACACATATGGGATTTTTGTTCAGCTGAGATATGCAAGGGCATATTTTTTTTGTTTAATTTGCAATTTATGTAAAATTAACTCATTAAAAACTTATTTATCCTTCAATCTGTATTGTTTAACTTTTCAATTCCCCCGTGCAAAGAACGGATATACCAGCCAGTATTATATGTGTGTGATGAACTGTATCATCTTGTAACTTATTTATAACATTCAGCCTTATGACATTTATTGTAACAAAATTTCTCGTTTATTAATTACTTCTAATTTAACTGTCTGGCAAATTAGCAGAAAATCTCTCTTTTTAAAAAGCTATAAAAGCTTCAACGCGTATCCATTCTTCTATGCTGACAACTTCTGCCTAAAACTTGTAAGCTATCATCTATCGAGAAGTCAATTGAAAATCATCAAATTGTGGATAAATGTGGCTGGACGTAATAAACCCTGGACAATATACAAAATTCCCATCTAAGTCTAAAATTCATGCGTTGCTGTGATATAATGTATTCATTTAACATAATTTTGTTTTGGAATCATTAAAATTTCTTAACTAACCTGGCAATTCTAAGAAAAAAATTTAGCATTATGTGAAGGAAAAATTTGAGTTTAAGAGCTTGATACTACAAATAAATTATAAGTTCTAAAAAGTTTATTACTCGGAATTCCATTGTATTAAATTCATTATAACTCTATACATTCTTCCTTAATTAAGTTTTGCTTTAATTTTTTATTTGGAAATTATTTTATTATAAACAGAATTTTTAAAGACCCTGCATATAATATTTTTTTTTATCTAAATACGTAAAGAAGCAAAGCAAAGGATAAATCAGAACTTCAAATTCCTGATATTAATTTAAATTACATACTTTATCATAGTACTTCATTTTAACAACATATTGCCCCTTGTTGGTTACAGGTGATTTTTCAGAACTTCCCTAGTATACTAAAAATGGTGTAGTTTAAAGTCATCTAATTCGGCTCTATTTCTTTTTCCTGTTTCGTTATATAATGATATCTAGGTTTATTTTTAACTAATGGTGGTTTTTGTTTTACTTTAGTAATCCTTGATTCTTTCCCGATTAGATTAGATAGTACATCATCTTCATAGGATTAAATTTTAAAACATTGTTTTTATTCTTTAACTTTTTACTTTATAAACCCTAATATTCATTGTTATAATTATTTTGACAGTTAAAAACGTTTAGAACCTAGGAAAGAGTTATTATTTTGCACTGATATATATATATTTATTTTATGGTTTTAAAATGATATATATATATATATATGAATTTTTCACAATAAAGTTTAAAATACAATGCATCACTTAATGATTTTTAATTATAAAAATTTGGTAATAACTTTTTTTTTACCTGGAAGCTTAAATAGCGTGAACTATTAGAACAGTTTAACGATTTCTACTAAGTCATTAGAGATCCAATGCCTAGTATTATGGTAGTTATTTAATCCTTACTCGTAAGTGGATATCCAACTGAAAATTCTTTTCCCGAAATTTTATCATAAAACCAGCTTAAATGGTTGAGTAAGTGATCTAATTGCCTTCATCGGCCCTATTGACTGTCACTTAAATCGGATTAGAGGGTTGCATAAGGGTGGTATCTCTCTAAAAGTGTGTATAAGTCTTCTGTGACAAAACTTTCTGAGTATTGTTAAGGTTTCTGATATCATTAAAACATTATTAATAGTTTTCGATGCTGTGATGTATTTCCAAAAAACATGATCACGTTTACTAATTGAATAAATATAAAAATCTGCTCTTACGTATAAGCTAATAACTGATAATGGTAAGTTATTAAAGATATATTTAAATATTAACATTCCAAGCTCTTTTTGATTAATTTGAACATATACGAGATTAATAATACAGAACGAACAAATTATTGATTAAGCATAATTACAGGTTTTCGTGTGTTTTTATAACTATTGGTATAATAAAAGTAGACTGTTTAAATTATCATAAACCTATCGATGAATTTTTTTCACCAGGTGTATGCATAAGTTTATTCCAGTTTTTTTGGTATAGAGAACATGTAGTTTTCAAGAGAAAGTAATTTTTCTTTGACTCAAAATATTAGTTATCGGCTTCTACACACTTCACCCATCTTTCAGGTAATTTATGAAAACCATGCCAGAAAAACTACTCGTCTTTTGCGGCAAATCATTTCTCGAGACATTTTTCAACTTCTTCAAAATTTCTGCTCTGTAGACGCAGACCACATTGATGCGAAGAGGGATAGTGAGATGGTGCCATGTCTGAAGAGTTCGGCGGGTGCGGAAGGATGTCCCAACTAAGCCATTTCAAGGTGTCTTTCCCTAGTTTTGCTGTGTGAGACGGCACATTGTCGTTTAACAAATTCCTTTTGCCAAGTTTCTTGGCACATTCCGGTCATCTTTCGATCAATGCGTAATATAAATTAATCATTTGTTTGCGATAGCATTGAGCATTAACGGTCTCGACAGTCTTCAATTGTTAATAGTACACAATACCTCTCTGGTCCGTCCCACCAGACACAAAGCATGGTCTTCTTGCCAAGGCGATGGCCTTCGTGTTGACAAATCGGCATTGCCAAATGAAAGCCACCATTTTTTTCGCTTCTGATTTTCAATATAAATCCATTTTTAGTCACCCGTCACAATCCGATACAAAAAGGATTTTCTTCCGTGGAGTTGAAACAGCATTTCACAAGTGGCTTTGAGACTATCCATTTGATGTTCTGTCAAATCATGTGGGATCCATTTACCTTGTTTATTGATTTTCCCCATTGCTCGTACACGTCTGCTGATTGTTTCTTGTGCCACATTTAATGCTTTTGCCAATTTCTGTGTTGGGTCATCATCCAATAACTCCTGCAATTGCTCATTTTCGCAACTTTGTGATCTACCAGAGTGATCACTGTCTTTCAGATAGAAATAATCTCTTTTAAACTGCCGAATCCATGTCTCATATGCTCTAATCGATGGAGCTTGTTCACCTTATGCGTATTTACCATAACAGTGCGTGACACAAATGTTCTTTTTCAGTCACAAAATTCGTCACGATCATTGAACGATAAAACAAAGACGCTAGTTTTGGGTGCACTCAATTTTACTGTGTTTGTAGTTTAATGCCAGACGAACAAAATGACGTATGTGTCAAATTAATACGCTGGTACATTTCTCTGGCACAGCGTTTCTTAAACTGCGAGGCGCGCCCCCTAGGGGAGCGATAACCCAACAAGGGGGGCGATAGGATATCAAAAATAAAGTTCCAAAAATATTTTACTGGAATGAAATAAAACAAATTATTTTCTGACATAATAAAAAATACACATTTATACTGATATAATTTATGTATGACATCTGGCAATATTACGTTATCTCATCTTCAAGCTATCTTTAATCCTTTAATCCTATCTATAATCCTTCTTAATCCTATCTTTAATAAAAAAAACATTTTGTTTGATTTGCTATAATTTCTCAATGAGAAATTTTTTTATTACGTTTTGTTTTTAAATCTAAAATACTACTCTTTCAGAGAAAAAGCAAAACCCTGACCAAAAGAAAAATCGTAGGAAGATAAAAAAAATCCATCACTGTCATTTAGGGAAGTTGTAAATAATATACTTTTGTTGTGCTTTATTTCATGTGAAAGAGTTTTATGATATTTCGAAAAGCACAAATGATTGAAAGATTATTTCGCTAAGATTAATTTTTTATGAATATGCTGAAACATATAAAGCATAATGAAAAATGTTTTACAAAGTTCATTTTTAGAACTAACATCCATATTTTTATATTGAATACACTTTTAACCCGATAGTGTTCGCGCGAGGCGCAAAGTAATCCTAGGCTTACAAAATCGTTAATTCCTGGAAAACTTTTTTATTTTTTACCAATGACCTTGACAGTATCCTCCTACATGACAGTCTTCAGAAGAACTAAAATGTATTTGTCCCATATTTCCCTCTTTTTTGAGAGTGGCAAACGTTTCTTTACAGTCTTAAGTTTCTTGTTCAGTTTTATTGGATTTTTCCCAAGTTATCAAAGAAAAATTGAAATTCATTGAAAGTAGGTATATATACTTTTTCTTAGTTAAATTATTCACTAGAATTGTGATTTTTATCGTGTACAATAAAAATAATTTTAAAAAAAGGATTGGGGTGTGTGTGACTGCGTGACCATTAACATTAGTATCGGAGTGCGCCTACTCCCGGGTTAAAACATTTTGAAGTCTCCTCACTTTTAATATTAAAAAATAACACAATTGTTATTCATCGGAGTTTTACATTCTTTTTCATCATTTAATATTTATTCTAAATGCTTATTCTCTGAGGCTTAAAGTTACAGTTGATTTTGCCAAAGAGTTGCAGTCCATAGACTGCAGCTCTGGCAAAACGGTCTCCAAACACATGGTTTCTACTATCTCAATTGCTGCTGGCAAAATAAGCACTCTTCACCAGTAGTGTGAGGCTTTTTACATCTGGCTATTTTGTATGATACTTTGTAAGATGCAAGTAAAGCTTTTTCATTCACGGACAAGGTTTTTTTTGTTTTTTTTAAATGCTTTCTGTTTTTCATATGATTTTAATTTTACTTCAAAGAACTCTCGAGGCTTGTTAATGTACTCACCATAAAACGTTTCCAAAGGTCTTTTAAGTTTATTAGGTAAAGTTTATTACATACTGTCTGCTACCAATATATTTTTAAACAAATAACTCACATGGGCTTTTCTTCTCCATTTACTTTAGTAGTGGTAAATGGAAAATATAAATATTTTTGAGAAAACTTACTTGATTTAATTTTCGGAACTGTGCACTTGTTAATACTTTATTATCATCGAATGTTCGCTTACGATTTAGAAATTTATCCATGTTTTTGTTAATCTACTGCCTTCAATACTTAATACTGTGAATTACAACTAAAGCGCAAATTATAAAATATACAATAAATGTAGATTCGGTAGCTATAGAAGTATCGATTCCACCAAGACTAACTGGAAATCTACTAGGTACAGCATTTTTACATGTTTTGCCCAGACGTCCGATATGTTAGTTGCCCAAACTCACGCAGACGTTCGCGAGAATGCTAGACGTGCTGGATATGATAGAGAGCAACATAGTCTATAGACTATTTTTCTAAGGAAATTTCTACATTTAGAAATGGATGGTGGAGGAAATAGACCTTTAATTAAATATCATTTTGCAATTTGCTTCAATTTCAAAATTAGCGAAAGGAAAAAAATAATATAATAATTATCCTATTACTTCAAAATAATTTGCTTAAAATATTTTTTTAAAGTAACAATTACAAAATTTAATACTTATTTTGTTAATTTGTATGGTTTATAATTAAGGTCGCATATTGTAGCTTTAGTGCCAAAATACATTATTATTGCATTCAATACATTATTGTATAAGGGGGATGCGATAAGAATTATGATTGAAAATTGGGTGGCTAATAGTGAATGTTTGAGAAGCACTGCTCTGGCACCATCTTTTAGTTAAGTCGGAAAATATTTATCCATACATCAGGTATGAGTTAAGGAAAAATACATCAATTGCGGGTATTTTGAAGCACAGTAACCATGAAAGAAAAATGTATGGTTATTTTTTTGAATATCAGAATGATCCAGGAAATTATATTTTCGCTAACAGTTGATTTACTAAAGATTTATAATTTCATAGTGACATAAGTCACGTAAAACTATTTTTAAAACTAATCGTTAATGGGATTATACTTAAACCTTTTGCGATCTGTAATGGTTACCTTCTTTTTATCCTTTGGATTAAGTTTCTTAGAAGCTTTTTAATTCTCATTTAACTCATAAAATATACTTATTATACGGAAATGTTCTCCATATATAAATTGGCTAAACAAAATATTTAAATATGCATTTTAAAATCATTCTTGTAACTTTTTAAAATATTTGAAAAATGTTCTTTTAAGTCCGAGTAAAATTTCTTCCCGAATGAACAAGTTGAAATTTAACATTAATCCGTTCTAACTTATAACTATGTTTCGAAACGTAATAAATGGAATATCTCTTTAGACGCTAGTTTAAAAAGTTTACCTCATCCACCACCGCCTTATTTTATAAATTAATAATTATGTAAGAAAATAAAAACGAAATTTCACCCGATTCATTTTGCTTACTTTTGAGGAAACTTGATTTCATTTTAAGTATCTCAATTCGTGATTTTTATACGATTATTTTCATTTGGATTAAATTATTTTCATTTAATCATAGTACATAAAGGAAGCATAACTTACAGGGCATTAAAAATATTTTTTGTGTGTGTGTTTCATTTATATTTAAAGATACATACATTTTCCTCGACATATTTATTTTTAATGTATCAGGTATTGTTTGATTAGTACAATTTAGAATTCTTCTCTCTCAAATTTATACACTGATTATACAGGTTGATTCATAAAGAAGTATATACTTTCCAGATGTTGTGAAATAGTATCAGCTTAGGACGGGCTCCATCTCAGAGAACCGTACAATAGATATACTCTTAAAGTTTGTGTTTGGACCTTGGTGGAAGTGATGTAAGCAATAGAAGGCGAACCACGCGTCTAATCATTCGAAATGGCAGTGACTGAAGTTTAGAAAGCTTTTTGTGTTATTGAATGGAATCTGCAACTGCTGAGCAACGGCATTTTCGATCAGGTTTCGGAGAAGAATTTACAATTAGAAAATCTATCTAACAGTAGTATGCAAAAATTTCAAACTACGGGCTATCTGTGCAAAAGTAAAAATCCTAGATGAAGCTGAAACAGAGTATCACAGCCACTATCAATGAACTAGATACCATAACACGCGTTTGGGTGGAAATGGAGTAATGATTAATGTA
The DNA here is from genome assembly GCA_019973975.1 of Trichonephila clavata. Classification (NCBI taxonomy): domain Eukaryota; kingdom Metazoa; phylum Arthropoda; class Arachnida; order Araneae; family Nephilidae; genus Trichonephila; species Trichonephila clavata. The sequence continues at coordinate 22,408 of BMAO01031257.1, forward strand.
TATCGTAGGACTAATGGTTTACTCATAGAACATCCGTGACTGTCTCTAATAAAACTTAAGGCGACATGGTATGATTTATGCAAAAATGTTTAATTTAAATATTTTAAAATTTTTTTGATTGCCTCCTATGTGTGTATACTATGTAAAACGATTTTGTCCTCAAAATTTCATAAAAAGCTAGCCATTTAATTTTTTAAGGGAAATAACTTTTTGAAGTGATTTTAAAATGTACTCCTGCTACAAAAATTTCCGTACACACAAGAAATTTGATTTAAAGGTACGTCAAACAATGCATAACAAAAGCTGGTATGGGTTTTGCGATAACATGATTGGTATTTGTGCAATAATTCGTTTTATGAATACTTATTGAAAATTCCTTAAAAAATGTACAAATTCTGAGTTCAATTATTTTTTAAAAAAAAATAAATATTGCTTTGATTCAAAAATGCATACCAACTTTTGTTACATGTACTATTAGCAATAGGTAAAAAAAATTCAAAGCATTAGGCACAATAGAAAAAAACACCTTAGCGTTTTAAAGGAAGACAAACTATTTATTGTATCTTTCTGAGATAAATCAGTTTAAAATTTTGATTTCCCATAGGAATGTTTATAACAACGAACGTGATAGCTATCATAATTCTGCGTTTTTTAAGTTTAGAGCTTTCAAATTTTGTGAGGTTATAGAAAATATATGAGGAATAATTTAAGCTAAAAAATTAAATTTGATTTTTTGACTGATTTTTGTCGATTGAATCGCACTGTGTCTCCTTAAAACAATCTCATACAGTTCTTTTACAGGTGACATATAATATCTTGCATTTTTCTTGGTTTATAGTCCACTAAAACTGTATACTTCTTTATGAGCCACCCTGTATTTCTTATTTACATTGATATTTTAACATTATTTATTTGTTATATTTGAGCGATGAGAATAACATTAAATGAGAAATATCCGAAACGTTACTGTGTAAAAGATCTTGCAAAACAGGGAGTAAATTGTTCACAAATTTGATCACGTTCAAGAAGATGTTTCTCAAATCAGTAACAAGACACAATATTGCAGTCATACACTGAAGCAAAATTTGTGATTAGAAGCTTTTTTCCCGGTAAACGAAGGACCGCTAAAGTATGGGAAATGAAAAAAAAAATATTCTTACAAATGCATACAAAAAATTTCTTCTTTCATACGATTTTTCACAGGCGAATTTTATTACATACAAGTGATTTTTTTTCTTGTAAGATTTCTCAGATTGTCAGTGTAGAAAATAATAAAATTCGAAAATCAAGGTACCAATATGCATGTGTATGTGAATATAAATTGGAGAAACTATTATATTATGTTAAATTCATTTGCCTCTTCATGTAGAAATCAAATAGAAGAATAAACTTATAAATATAGCGTTTTATGTTAAATTTAAATTAATGCATTGCGACCAATCGCATTGTGCAGGTTAGCAGTATTGTAAATTTTCTTCTGGAGTAGATTCCTTTTTCTGCTCTGCTCTTTTTTTTCTCTTATTGACCACTAACTTTTACTACGTACTCTCTTTAAAATATCATGCCTCAGTATTAGGTCTCCAGTATTTTGAGGTGTAGATTTTAATAGAATGAATATATTTCAAAATTACTGAAATTCATTTTTTAATTTTAAACCCATACATAATTTGTTTCATAAATATTGTGTCTTCTACTGATAGTATCTGCTGTTATGATTTAAAACCTTCAGAAAAGCCCACGAAATTAGATTTCTTACACTAAAATAATTAATAATATAAAGAATTTTTTAATATTTTTAAACGAGACAATGGACTATTTGACCAATGGACTATTAGATTAAGCTCTGGGGAAATTTTTGGGCTATAAAAATTAACAACCCTTTTCTGGAGAAAAAACCGTGATATGCAGATTAAGTCTATTATATATAGTTCAGGTTCGCTTGCTGAAAAAGTTAGTTAAAGCTAGATAAAGTGTGATATAAGTAAAATAGATATACTGAAAAGTGTTAGTAAGTCAGTGTGAAAGAAGAAAGATAGGAAGTTGGAATTATAAAGAAATAAAAGGATTACGCATTGAAAGATACGAAGACTACTACAGTTTAGGCATTAGTCATATTTATAGTACGTTTTGATATTTAAATTATTAAAGAGGTTTAAGTGGCAATTAGTTACATATCTACCGTGTAACGCAATTTTAAGGTAGAAGATTGATTAATATATACAAAGTGGATCAATTATTAGAAGTATTCTCCAAAAACGTGACTGTCGTATCTTTACCTCGCTTGCTAATCGGAAACATCTTATTTAATTTGATTCATAGAATTGTTTTTGAGTTAATTGAAGTGCTGAATAAATAATTGGAAATTATCATGTCGAATCATCCTTCACTTACTCCTATATCCTTAGCCGGGTCACAGGGTAGACGTGGGGTGTTACAACTTGATTTACCTTTCAAATACTGCATTACGGCATACCAAGTTAAACGATTGTGATTTAAACATTTGTTTAAAAATATCCTGAACAATACACTGAAAAACATATATGTAGATAACTCAACCTTCAAAGGAACTTTTATATAGTACTGTGGCAAAACATCCATCTGATTGATTACAGAGTAAACGCTCAAAGCTCCATTTTATCCATCAAGATGGGGTCACCAACCTCCGGACCATAGGCCGGCATCAAATTGTGAATCAAATGGTACCGCGCCACCCACATTTAATTAATTTCATTTCATTTATTTCAATGTATTTTTCTCTGGTTTGTGCAACCTGCACTTAATATTAAGTTTTATGTAATTAAGTTTTATTTTGGAGGCATGTTTAAATACAATGAAAATAAAATTAAATCAAAACAGTCTGAAATAACGTATTTACTCGAATCTAAGCCGTACTATCTTTCCATCACTACTGAAAATCGCTTGCACCTTGAAATCGAAGGCCAAACATCTTTTGGATTAGGGAAATTGAGTTTTTACCCCTTCCACAAAAGGAAAAATGTAACCGTCCACTCTGACCACTTGCATCGATGACTTATACCATTTCGCAGCTTATCTTCAGTATTCAGTCTATAGTAAACATCGTCGTCTGCTTGTATTTAGGAACTATTTTTTTATACGTTTTCTTTCAATCATCCACACATCAAAGATATCGGTAATAGCATCGGGACGAGTTCATTATGATGCAAGTATGAATACGGAGGCAATTTTATATGCAGAATAAAATGGAAACACACAGTTGCAATCACTAAGAATTTGACATAAATAAAACAAATATACGCTAAATCATAAGCAAAATAATATAATTCTTGCTTATAAATGTTTAACAGTCTTTAATAAATTTTTTACATTAATCTACAATGTATTTTTGAAAAAAAAATGTTATACGGGTGGCACGAAAGACGACACCGTGTCCGAACATTGTGACAACGGCACCCATTCCGAAGTCAGCTGTAGCAATGGTAATGGCGGATACTTTTCGATACTGACGGTTAGTGTAATTATAGTTTCATGTATGTATATTCGAAAGTTTTTAAAACTCGCGTATATAAAATAAATTAATTATTAACTTTTTATTTCTCATTAAACTTTTTCTAAAAATTTTTTTAAATATCGAATATTGAAAAACCTTTAACATTTTATTTTTTTTTTTATTTTTATTTTTTCTCAAAAAACGTAGAGAATTTGGGGTGCGACTTAGAATCAATTGTGTCTTAGATTTGAATAAATATGGTATAAACAATAAACGTACTCAGTTGACTCCGGTAAATTTTTAAACGTTGACCGGTATACGACGATAAAAAGATTGGAGAGCACTACCCTTCATACGTTAGTTGAACTCTTTGACATATAGCAAAGTGAAACATGTTCAATTCTCCCACTCTCCTCCCGAAACCTACAATTAAACTAATATTTATTACAACCAATTATGTAAAGTTAATATGTATGTAGTTTGTGTATAATTTGTTTTAATTCCATGCTGATTTGTAAGCATTTTTGCCGTTGTTATTTTTCTCGATCCAGTTATTTTTCTTGTCATTTATTTAAGTTATAGCTAGCCCAGATAAAAACTACAGTACTATATATGAGCCAATTTAATAGTCCTAGAAGTATTAATTAATTGAAAGTAGAATCTACTTCCATTGCATATTCTTAAACAGTTTGCATTAATGTCAGTCTGATATTATTGAATGCAGAGATTTCCTACATTAAAATATGTTTCTGACTAAAGCATTTTTCACATTATATTATCTGTCTGTCTGAAAGTACCTTTCAAAACGCATACGCCAATGAAATTATTAAACATTTCAGTGAAATGGTTTCCTAATAAACTGATAAAAATAATTTAAAACTGTAGAAAATTTCCTCTAATTTAAACTTAAATACATGTCAGTCGTATGCAAATTTTAATGAATCTATAATGACTGTGAAAAATTTGGAAGAAAACTTGATACGGAATATTTAAGTACAAATAAAAAAAAAGTGGCATTGTATATCGTCTTAGAAAAGTAAAGGAAAGGAACTTTCCATTTTTCAATTTGTCTACGTCCTCATCGTATATCTATTCATGAAATCATTTTTTAAAATGATTAATATCAATTTTAAACAGTTCCTGTATACATTGTAGATTTTTAAAATATTCTTTAAAACCGATTTAACTAACTTCTAAAAATGTTTGATATATTTTCTTTAAAAAATATTTTATTTTCAAATAAATTAATAGAAAATGTTTGATGTCTTAAAAATTGGAAAATTTAAAATATCTTCGGACTTACTATTAGATATTTTCGTTTAAGCTTATATTGTATTATGTTAAATACGTTTGTTTCATGTTTTTAAGTTATTTTTTTATGTCTTAAAATTGGAATCTTTAACATTTTTATCGATTGCATTAAATACACTGTTATAAACAATTAAAGGGGGACAAATGTTTTTTTTTTTTACAATAAAAAGAAAACTAACAAAGCAAATAAAACGAAACTTGGGCAAAATATCTCCCGATATAAGACCAGTATGCAGAAAAACAATAATGGAATTAACATTCAATATAAATTAGCAGGCTGGTCACTTGTACAACTCGGAAGCTAACGTACACCCTGTAAATTAGAGAAAAACATGTCTAATAGGGTGTATAGTCATCTCTAACAGCAACACAACTTTCACATCGGTGTTTCATACTGTTTACCGTGGTCCTTAACAAAACCTGTAGCAACCACACACCCACTTTCACCAAGGCACACTTGAGCTCATCGATAATCTTTGAAGCTGCTTTTCTAGCTCAAATTGAGAGTTCAAGGATTTCCCGTACGTATTTGTTTGGATTAAGGTCAGGGGGCATCAATTGGAACTGTAAATATCATCCTGTAGGAGGTATTCATCCCTCAACTAAATTTTGTGTATACGCGCTTTATCGTTCATAAAGACGAAATTTTGTCCATATTTTCTGCGGAAATATCTGATGCAGAGTGTAAGGATCTCGTCTCGGTACCGCTAACTTGTCAGAGAACCTCTATCAAACACATGAAGGTTGGTATAGCCGCATGCAATAATGCTTGCCATGACCATCAGACCACGTCACTCATAGTGGTCCTTTTCTACAATGTTAAAAGGCCGATGGTGACTCGAGATGTGTTCTCTCCAGATGAGAACACGTCTCGAGTCACTGTCAAGATTGAATTGTGACTCCCCACTAAAGAGAACCCACCCTTAATCATCCTCTATTCAAGACAGGTGTTCAGGCAAAAAAAATGCTAGTCTTTTTTTTTTGTGGATCACAGTCAAAGGGATGCAAGCTACAGGGTACCTAGCGTGCAGTCTACCTGTATTAAGTCTGTGCCACTTTTATTCATGAAACGGATGTTCCTGTTGCATGGTATAGGTTGCGATATTGTTGTGTTGCTGTCAGGGACCTATCTCTTTTAAACAGAAATCTCAAATAATGGATTTGAGCCGGTGTTGTTGCCCTTTTGGGGCCTTGGCCACGTCGACAGACCACTGTTCTGATCTCTATGAACTGTTTCCACTAAATAGACACAACATTTATCGAAACTCCGAGGTTCCGACACCCGGTAGCCTGTGATTGGCCAGCCTCGTGTCTTCCAACTATCAGTCATCTTTTGGTATCATCTAGACCAGGGATGGCGAACCTTTTTTGAGACGTGGGTCGAATTTCGTTCAAATTTTTTAAGTACTAGCTCGTGGGTCACTAACGCCCTTTTGCATCAGAGTTAAGTTTAAAACTTTTTAACTGTTTATTTTTAAAACTAAACATCTTTACATTTAATTGGCTTAACGAGTAAAAATAAACGAGGTTTGGCGATTTAAAATAATAAAGTTGGGCTAAATGTTTTGAAGTGTTTGGTGCAAATGACAATGAGTGTTTGAATGAACAAAGAGTAACGAAAATTACATACTATATACAATCATGCAGAAAAAAAAATTAGCGCGCCAAGAAAGAGTCGTCAAAATGAAACGAAATTTTGCATACGTGATGACTACTTTCATATAAGTAAATGATTGGAAAATCAAAGGAAAAAGATCTTTTATTTCAGAGGAAAACGCAAAAGAACGGATGATTTATTAACCTGTTGAACTCACTCTAGCGCGAATGCACGATGCGATACGATTGGGCATTGAGATATACAAGTTCTGTATGATGTCTTGAGACATTTCGCTCCATGTTTGCTGTAACCTTGCGTCTAGTTCGTTCAAACTCGAGGGATGCCCAACTCGCCGTCCCAAATGATACCAGATATGCTTAATACGAGACAAATCTGGGGATCGGGCAGGCTAAAGAAGGGTAGTAACAGTGTGGAGACAGTCTTGTGACACCCTTTTCGTGTGAGGCCGAGCGTTGTCTTGTTGAAAAAGGCTCCTGGGAGTTGTTGCATGAGTGGCAACACATGTAGCTGAAGGATATCATGGACATACCACAGGGTTGTCATGGAGCCCCGGATCAATACTAGGGGTAACCGTGTATTGTAGGCAATGGCAACCCATACCATCACACCAGCTGTGGGAGCGATGTGCCACTGTAAAGCAAAGGCAGGATGGAAGGGGTTCACCAAGGGGTCTCCACACACAAACATGATTACCATCAATGCTGAGATTGAATCTGGATTCGTTGGTAAAGACGACCTGGTTCCATTCCGTTGCAGTCCAGTTTTCTCGTGAGCGACACCACTCCAAACGGAGGCGTCGATGGGTGGGCGTCAAGGGCAGCAGACGTAATGGGCACCGCGATCCCAAATGTCCTTCAGCCAGGCGCCTTCATATGATTCGAGAAGATGCAGAGACCCCTAGTGAAGGTGCTACCTGTGCCTGGATGGCGGTCGATGAAGCAGTCGACTCTACGCGCGTATTTCTTACGATGTGACGGTCTTCTCGACGACTGGTTTGTCGAGGGCGTCCTGAGCCTGGTCTTCGTGTAAATGACATCTCTCGGATCCACTAGTCCCAACACCTCCTCCCAACACAATCAGAACGGCCTAATTGACGAGCTACTCGCCTAGCTGACAAACTAGTTTCCATCATGCTGGGGATTCTCTCCCTCTCAAACTGCGACAGCTGCACATATTGAATTCGAAAATGGCGTAATGGCATGTCTACCTCAGAGCTTCCTTTGTAAACGATTCAGAACACTCAAACAATCTTTAGTTACCTGTTTTATACTCAGCGCAGAATGACGTTAAACGCCCTCTACCTTTTATACGTAATGTGCAATCACACGTTGCCTTTCTAATCATTTACATATCTCCCCGACATTTTCTTCATACCACGTTTCTTTACCTTCCCCCAATTATTTCTTGGTGTGCTAATTTTTTTTTTGTCCATGAGTGTATATTGTGAAGTATTATTTATTAGTATATACAATATATATATATATATATACATACATATACATATATATATATATATATATATATCGTTAATAATACTATTCGGGCTACAAGTGTCACATTCCCTTGCATACTTTCTGACAGAGATAGTTATATATAAAAAAATATATATATATTTATCCCTACTTTTTTTTAATAAATTGGCAAAGTCTAGCTCTGTTAAAGTTGTATAACACTATATTCCATATTTTATCAAACTATTTAGAAGAGTCAAAAATGAAGAAGGTTTTGCTAGGATTAATAAAAATTTTTAGAAATATTTAAGATTATTTTATAATTGGAAGGGAAAAAATTTACTGTTGCAAATTTACTCCAGACATATGTTAACAATATTATTTTGGCGAGATATGTATTTGTTGTAAATAAAGAATTAATAATTTGGATAAATTATTATTTAAAAAGGATTTAAATTAAATATTAAAAAAATGGATAATTATAAGACATTAAAGCTAAGATCTTTTTTTTTATCAAACGTTCTTACTGCCATGAATCCCAACATTTTATTTACTGAAAGATAATATGAGCATATTTTTATTAATAAAATGAACAAAAAATAATTCAGTAATGCATTTGCAAATGATATCCGAAGACAAAGTAAAGCAATATATATTTTCTTGCAATAGAAACGTTAGCTTCTTAAGCGAATACGGTGGGCGAAAGCAGAGTAATGCTTTGTAGACAATAAATAGGTCAGCTTTTCAAATGAAGACGGTGTCTGTAGACAAAATGAAACAATTATGTGTCAGCATCCGGAGCAAAGACAGTTTCCTAAGACAGGGTAAAGATGTGCGTCAGTACCTGTAATGAATGTTGGTGTCCAAAAACAGGGCAAAGGTATAAGGATACAATATAAACGTGAGCTTCCCAAGCGAGAAAAGTTTCCAAGACAGGGTAATGCTATGAGACAGCCTCCTAAATGAGGGAGTTCTACAAAGACAAGGTAATACTATGAGTCAGCATCCTAAATGAGGACGGTCTTTATAGACAGGGTACAGCTATGAGTCAGCATTCTAAATGAGGATGGTCTCCAAAGACGGGGTAAAGGTAAATGGATAACACAAAAGCGTGAGCTTCCTAAGCGACGACGGTTTCCAAAGAAAAATAAAGCTACATTAATATGATGAAAACGTCAGATTCTACCGTTTTTACTCAAAAAGGTTTTAATGATATAATGGATTAGCTATTGTATAGTATTAGTGAGTTTGAAGTTGTTTTTAGTTATTTTCAGATAGTTTTAAATGGAAAAAAAAGTTTGTGATGTATCTCAATAGTGGCATATTTTATTATTTCATCAACATATTTTTATATAAAAGTATTTGAGCTATTTAAGGCTGTATATGTTGTGTTAACTTTATCTAATTAAAAATGAACAAAATATGTAAGTCCGCACAATCAGAAGAAATTTCAATTCTTCAACCTTTTAAGGTCCACGGCATACTCGAAATAGTAATATACTAAACTCTTGTCTTCGCTCGTTTGGTCAACTTCGTTTTTTTAAGGTATTGAATTTCTTTTTTCATACCTTAGTTAAGATTTTACTGAATTCACCGAATTAGAAATGGGATATAAATCTAGTAAAGACTCAACAACTTTTTCTTAAAAAAGTAATAAATTGCGTGGTCGAATTTTGCTTAATGAAGTCCACCTCTGTCAGGCAAAATTCATTTTCATGGTAGTAAACAGCTAATTTCTACAGTTTTATTTTTAATAATCATTTCATAATTTTTTTCACTTGCCATAATGAAGTAGCTTTTTTAGTAGTTAATTCTTCTTTCATCCTCACTTGATTGATTGATTTTTATTTTTTTTACTTCTTCCGCTTATTTTAATTTCTTTTTCTACAATCATTTTGAAATTCTTCACATTCAAATTTCCTCTTCACTTTTCTGCGCCGGTTGACTTGGAAAAAAAAGAGAATTTCTTTTTATTCCATTTTTTAAATCGTTTTAAATGGTTGTAATTTTACAGTTCTCAGCTGATTCATCAATATTTTTTATTCTTCATATTTCGCGAAGTGTGAGGCAACTATCTGGAATAATATCTTCAATCCGTCTATAGCCTGTTTGGCATGATTTTAATCATGCCTAAGTGAGTGAGCGAATATTAACGTCGCACTGATTAGCGACATGAGGGATTTTGGCGACGGTCCGCGTAGTTTTGAACCATGGTCAAGTGACGCGGATGACACCTGAGCTGGCACCCTCCTCTCCCAACTACCACACCACACCAACGGAAGGACGTTTGAGCTCTCGACAGATTTAACGTGCATCGCGCCCCTACACGGCAGATCTTTAGTGGTACTGGGATCGAACTCATGACACACTAGCCATGATCTGATGCCTAGACCACTTGGCCGCCACGGCCACTAATCATGCCTAAGACTTAGCAGAATACAAATAAACTATCGTCGATTTAGAAGAATTAAATATTGCACTTAAGAAAAACGTGTGCACTTGAAATAATCGAAAGATCTACTAACTACTATATTTAAATGATCAGAACACAATAGTTGTGATCAAAATTATGGTAAAAGAATTTTTCTTGCGTAGATGCCACCCCTTGAAAACGAATAAGTACGAATCTAAATGTTGTCTTGCTGCTCCGTTACGTTTCTTATACCACGAAGCTCGATTGTCTTTCGGGTACTTACGTTATTAGACCATATTTTTGGTAATACTTCATTGCGTTCGATTTTGAAGAAAATAAGTTTCCAAATTTAATCATTTTTCACAACATAATAAGAGAAGAATTATACAAAAGATTTAACCAATTAAAGTAATATTATCTTCGATCATTATTGTCCTTGAACATGAGCGAGACAAGTTCAAACTGTGTAAGATATTATAGCCACATTTTGTTTCAATTTCGATCATAATTAGTGTTATTGGAATTAATTTACGTATAGTAAATAATCATTGGATTCTTTAAAGTACTTTAACATTCCTTATCTTAAAAGGACTTCTATTGATTTGTAAAAGCGAAAAATCAGTCTTCATTCTTATTTAGCAGAAGTATTTAGAAAGTGGTTTCACAGAGATAATACAAATTTTGAGAACTATGTATCCTAAAAAGTAATAATTAAAAAAGTATCACATTATATGAGTATATTTCTTCTAGGATCATTTTCAAAAATTATAAAAATATTGAGAACTATGTACTCTATTAGTAATAGAATTAAAATATATCATATTATATAATTATTTAAATTTCTAGAATCATTTCCAAAAACAAAGTTATTCGAAATCCTGCGACACAAAACACCATTGATGCAAGTTGCACGTACAATAAATCCTTCGCAAATAAACTTACCAATTAACACATTTTCTAAGAATTTTTTTAAGCAATTTGAATCAATATAAACTGAATGTGTGCATGTGCTTAGCAATTATACATTTTTCCATTTATTTGTTTTCAACCAAAGAGTATAATTATAACAATATAAATTATTATAGCCACATTTTGTTTCAATTTCGAGCATAGTTAGAGTTATTGGAATTCTTTTAGGTGTAGTAAATAATCATTGGATGTTCTTTAGAGCACTTAATCATTCCTTATCTTAAATGGACTTCTTTGGTTTTTATAAGCGACTAAAAATTTATTTCAACATGAAACGAAAAAAAAAAAATTCATTAAATAACAATGTTTATCAAAAATGTTTGTGAAAAATTATGGTGCACTCGAGTTAAGAAAACGCACACTTAATCCTTTTTATCAACACGCAAAAATAATCTAAGAAATAAGTGATAATGATGGAAGTTTTCGCATAAAATTACTGAAAGTTAAAAAAAAAAAATTACTATCAAACGCAATAATTGTTCTCTTTTTAACTTACGCGTGTGCATTAATTCTTAAAGGACTGCAAAATTTTTTGAAACATACTTCTGCTGTTTTAACACAAAATCAAGATTCTCCAATGATTGTCTCATTTGTTTAAGTTCTGGAACTAAATAAAAATTTCCGAAATCAAGTTTCCACAACATAACCACTATTTTTTTAAAGAAAATCTTTGTCTAAATTATTTTACCCCATTCTTTCTAAAGAATATCATAAACACAAATGAGGGTTTAATTAGGTTTAATCCTGTAATGGCTCCCAACTTGCATATGCAAAGAATTAAAAGTTCTAAAAAATACGCAAAAAAAGAGACCGTCCAAAATCGCATATTTATTAAAAAATATTACCGTGGTACATATGACTTGCGCTTGCAAGAAAGGCTTTAGATATTCCGTGTTTGTACAAACTCAATAGAGAACATGAATCTGTGTTTTGCATACACAACTTATAATTTTCCTTTCCATTTTTTAACTCGCGGAATGCCTAGGTTTGTTTCGTGGAACCCCAAGGTCCCGCGGAACACGGTTTGAATGCCACTGGTATGACGCATTTTGCAGTTAATTCCCTGTCAAGTATATTTCTATTAGAAGATTTTACAAAGTTCATTGAATAAAGATTTTTTCACATGAATATGTGTACCCAAACATCGTTGAAAAAGCATACATATTAACTAGTTTTTTCATTGACATAAAATTATTTGGTAAAAAATCCCATACCTATAATATAATATTTTCAATTTTTTCTGTGCGATCAATAGTATCTGCAAGATTTTCACGCAATTTTTCTCCTTCTACTTCAGAAATAAAATCTTCATATTTTGTTTTACACACTACGCTGCTTCGAAGTTCAACTAATCCCATTTCTAAATTATCCATACTTACCCACATAAATTCGGTTAACACCATTGTTTCAAATTCTATTTTGTATGGACATATAATAAAGTGAAATGTACTTTCCAAACTGTTAAATTCATTGAATCTATCTTCCAAACCTTCTTTTATTTGCAGCATAATCATTACATATTTTTTTTTAATTTCATTTTCTTAAATGTCAACGGAGTTTTCGAAAATTATTGTGTTTTGAAAATGTTTTTGTAATTGAGGAAAATATTTCATGATTTTCATTTCCAAATCCTTAGTAAAGATGTCAAATTTCGTAATAAATATTTGAATATTTTCAAAAATTGTTAAAACAATAAGTCCGTGTTTTTTATTAAGTTCATTAAAATTCTGAGTGTCTTATAAAAACATTTAATCAGTTGATTAATGTAAATTGGATAATTCACAGCGATACTATTATCTTTTTCAATTAAAAAGATCTTAATTTCTTCTAATAACGTTATAAAACGATGAAGGACTTCACCGAAAATAAGCCATAGCACGTTATTGTATGTCAAAATCCCTGAATATTGGCATTCAATTTTCTCTAAGAATTATACAAATTGCTTTTTATAAAGAGCTCTTACGTTTATAAAGTTGATTATTTTTATAACTGACAGTACAATGGAAAATGTTTTGAGATGATGCGTCGCACTTAAAACTTGCTGGTGTATTATACAATAAAATTCGATCAGAAAATGTGAAATATTTTGCTGAATAAATCCAATATTTTCTCTTACCATACTAGGTGCACCGTCTGTTGTACAGAAACAATTTTCTCAAAGTCAGTATCCATTTCTCTATATGCAATATCAAATTCTGTAAAAATATCAAGACTGGTACACTTTCCTTCGACGTTATTAAATTCATTAAAAAACACACTCTTCACTTATTATATTTCCAAACTTATACCGAGCAAAAACTACAAATTGTGCATAACCATTTATATGTTTAATCTCATCTAAAGCAATTGAATACATTTCTGCATAATTTAAGGCGTTATGTATTTGCAGGAAAAAATCTTTTATTCAAATTCTATTACTCGATCTTTAATTATATTGCGACTTATAGGTATCTCATTTATACGCTTTATAATGAAGAATTTTTCTTTAAAATCAGCAAACAATGTAGGACTTCATTTTAAAAACGCGCTTTTTTTTTTACAAAACCTTCTGCTGAAAGAGGTTTCCTGTTGCGAGCAATGCAATGGGCAACTTAGAAACTTGCAGCTGCAATGTTATTTTTTGGAACCAAAAGCTTTTTTAAACACTGCTTTGAGAAAAATTCTATCCTTTTTTTTTCTTTTGTAGGAACAAGCTTTTTTATCCTCAACTGTTGACATGAAAAGATTTGAATGCAACGTTTCAAAATGACTTTTTCCATTATATGTACGTGGAGTCACTTTTTCAGTACAAATCATACGTATAACCATTTTATTCATTTCAATCTCCCCATATTTACCAAACCTTCAGCTGGATATGGCCTGGAACTTGAACGGCATGTTTTTAATTTTTTAGCCACCGACATACTAAGGGCTATACTTAAAAATATTTATATTTAGAGTACAATAATTTGAGAAGAAATTTAGTATTAACACATATCTAATACATACATATACATACATACAATCTACACATTACTTTTAAATGAGTTCGAAATGTAAGTTCAACACTGTTCCTGACTGGGGCAAGAGCCTTAAATTACGTGCCAAAATTTGCTATTATAGAGAATAAGAGACACATGTGCATTGACATCTCACAAGGTGAAACAGTGAGGAGACGATACAAGTGCTATGGAAGTCTCTTTCTACAAACATAACTGAACATAACCTTACAAAAGTGCATTTCATTGGAAGAAAGTGATTTAAATATGATTATTTGCTTTTGTTAGTCGATTTTTTTAACAAACCAAATGTGAGTTAAATTATGCACTTTATTTTATATTTCGTAAACATGTTTGCATTATTTCAAATACTACATATTTTAATGTACATTTGTTGTCATTTTCGTAACTTTGGAACTATAATGATCAAACTAACAGCTGTAGACAGCCTTTAAATTCATTTTGTGTCAATACATGGTTTGAAAAAATACAAATAGAATATAAATAATCCACACAAGTTAGAAAATCTAAATAAAACCGCGTAAGCAAACATTTTATTCCCTGGCAATTGGGGGTCATTAAAAAGCTTGTGTGGGGCAGTGGCTCACCCACGGGTCATAGGTTCGTCATCACTGATCTAAGCGATGACGACTGGGCATATTAAAGACGACTAGACAAAGAAATTCAAAAACATATGATTAGGTTTACGATTATAACGATTATAAAGATTTACTCTACGATTTATAAAGTGTCCTTACTGTACAAGCTTCAGCGAGCAAGTGTGGCACCAATACACAAATGTGATCATACCCTTACGACTCACAGGTCACTACATGGCAGAGTTGTCCACTTTATGTCTAATACTTTATAATATAGACGTTATAATTAATGTGTTTTCCTTTTTAAAAAAAGCATCATTCATCCCTTTAATTGTTTTCATCAGTGTGTTTTCTATTATATACTGATCTCAGTTGTGCAACAGCCTATTAAGGCCAAGGTTTACTTTGCGTATCTCATTCTACGTGACCTTAAGCGCTGGGGCAGTTGTTTCGGCGAAGTGGTCAGTCTGATGTGAAGCTCCCTAGTGTTTAGTTTCCACGCAAGCTTGATACTTATTTATTGACCCACTGAAGGTATGTAAAGCTGAGTCGACCTTGCTCAGCATAAGATTTGATCCCCGGACCTGTGGCGAAGAAACGTGATACACTACCACTTAACCACTGGGCTTCATTTTGTATTATGCAGATTGCATTTTATTAAATACATTTGTTTTATGTTTTTATTCTGTTATGTCTATTATGCTTCTTCCAAAGTTCCAGTTCTTTAAAGAAGTTATAACTGAAGATTTCGATTGTAACTTTTTCAATTTCCAGTTGGCTAGTGACGCTCTCTGCGCTGTCGTAGGACCTGGTTTTGAATCCTGGAGAAGACATGGATGTTTGTGTTGTAGTCCTACTTTGCTTTGTGATGTGTGCTTCACGCATACTTGTATTTAAGCCTCCGTGTGATACATTGTGGTGCACGGGATTAAAAATGCTATCAATAAAAAATAAAAATAAATAATAAAAGGGATTTCTAACAAAAGGTTCAACGAACAGAAGTAATTCAAATAATGACAGAATCCTACGCTCAATATTTTTTATCGTAATTTTATAAACAAAATTCTAAATTTTATCCAATATAAACTCTTGCATCAGTATTATTCACAATCAGTTGTCGTTTACTGCTTTAACACATTTTAAATTGAGCAAAACCTAGATTTTTCTATTATGTTTTTATCACAGACTATAATCTGATGCGTTCTAATTAATTTTAATAAACGCTATACTTGTCTGGACATTTTCTAATCACTTGCAAAGTTAACTATATTTTCATACTCATGATTTGATATCCATAGTATTACACTTTTTTATTCTTGGTGTGGATAGGAATAAATTTTAGTTATCTAGTTTCTATACACAATATCACTACGTTGATTGCATTTCAGAGAGAACAGTCATCTACCTTAATTAAATTTTAAACTTGTGATAAATAATGGATGAGGAGCTAATATTTAATATCCAAGCGAGAAAAATTCTAATGATCACAATGTAAAGTAGTGCATATAGAATTTTTGTCCTCGATTTCTTTCATTTAATGTCAGATGGACTGATAGAATTGCCAATAGGAATTAAACCAACGATAAATGAATTTGTATTTTATTATTCCAGCAATATAAATGGCAGAGTTAGCAAACGTATAGCTGACGGCCTTCCAATGATTATAATGTACATGTCCAGATAATACAAATAATGTCTATGTACAGAGTAACGATATGTCATTAGCTTTAACAGTTCTATTACAATTTAGTTTTACTGTTACGGATTTAATGTTCGTTTTATTGTTTTAACTGATAATCCAAATTAATTCTGTACGTATAGTAGATATACACACCATTAAGTATTGCAATTTTTTCTGTTACAAAATATATTCTGTTGTTAAATTAGAAGAAAATAATAAATAAAAACTGAATTTAAATTTTTAATTTTTTTAAAAATAAATTTTTGAAAATACGGGCTTTAAAAAGCAGATTAAAAATTAGTCGTAGCAACCTAAAAATTAAACAATAGCAGTACCTCTACATTTAACTGATGGACCGCATGCCGTCGAAGAAATACTAATATCATATTGTAAATATGCAATCTCTCTTTCAAAATTATTAAGATCTCAAATCTAATCCATTTGAAGAGTCATACATTGAATGGCCTCAAAAAGCTACAATTTAAATAATCATAGGAAATATTTCCGTAAGAAACGTCGCAATATAATTAGTTTTTATTGCTGCACAACTAGAAAACTCAGGTGAATTCAAAACGAGCAACAGAAATTACATATCTCCGATAATTTTAGTCATTATTATAAGAAACATATTTTTCTATATTACTACAAATTAAAAAGATATAATTGATCTAGATATCCTTCACAATTTCTTTTTCAGTTTAAAATAATTAAACTTATAGCACACTATCTTGCCAAAAGTATCCGGACACCCAGTGGTATGGACTTAGAGCGTCCTGAGGCACATATTAATACGATGTTGGTCCCCCTTTTGCATGGATAACAGTCTGCCCACGTTTGGGAAGAATTTCCACCAATTTTTGATAAGTGACCATAGGAATTGCCTTCCAGGCGTTCATCACTGCCGAAGTGAGTGCTTGCAGTGAGGATGTTCGATTTGGCTGGCTACGTAACCTGCGCTCTAATTCGTGACAAAGGCGTTCTATGGGATTTAGATCGGGGCTCTGATAAGGCCAGTCCAGTTTTTGAACACCCATTTCATCAAACCACGGCTGTGCAAGCCTCGATGTGTGAATGGAGCAGTTATCCTGCTGGAAGAGAAGTGGGCCTTCCCCGAAATATTGCCATAAAGTTGGGAGTGCAACATTGTCCAGAGTGTCCACATACATCTCAGAGTTCATGTTTCCAATCACAGGAACTTACGGACCTTGGCCAAATCCCGAGAAACACCCCACACCATTATGCTTCCACCACTAACCATAACAGTAGGCACAATACAGTCACTAAGTAAACGTTCGCCGGGCATACGCCAAACCCAGATGCGTCCATCCGACTGCCAGACTGTAAAGCGAGATTCATCACTCCAAAGAACAGTTTTCCACATGTCCACAGTCCAATGACGGTGAGATCTATACCATTGCAATCGATGCTTCGCATTCTGTGGAGTGATGTTTGGCTTGTGAGCGGCTGCACGACTATGGAATCCCAAGTTTTTTAACTCTCGACAGACAGTCCTGCTGCTAACACTAATTCCTAATGAACTTTGGAACTCCTGAGAAATTTACACCAACAAGGACTTGCGATTTTGTTTCACTACCCTTTCTACCCTTACGTTCACCAAGTATTTTCAGCCTACCGGTTCTTTTTTATGCATTTCACTCTGCCTCGACGTTTCCACTTCACAATTACATCACTCCCAGTGGATTTAGGCTTCTGTAGAATGTCCGCAATCTCACGAACTGATTTCCTACAAAGGTGACTTCCCACTATAATACCACGACTAAACTCACTGAGCTCCTTTGACTTACTCATTGATTCACAAACGCATAAATACAATCTGAAAAACCACTACCAACACTTTTATAGCTTTCAATTACGTATCAAATAGTGTCACTCGCCAGAACCACTTTTCTAAAGGGTGTCCGGATACTTTTGGCTAGATAGTGTATATCAACATAATCGAATTATTAATTTAACAGATGGTGTGTTGATGATTTAGCAGTTTTTAATAATTATATAAACTCACTTGATTATAATCAGTTTTTTGAATTTATTAATTAAAATAATAGAAAGTATTACCTGTATTCTTTTTGATTGGGAGATTTAATTGGCATTTTCAAAATATATATGAAAGGGGAATGATACAATTACATTGCTACATGAATAGTTTTATGGATTTTTTTATGGGAAAAATTTATTTTTTTACTAAAACTATTAAACAAGTTTAAACATTGTAAATAAAGTCTCTTGTTGACGTCACTATCAATGCATGAAATTATTGTATTGTAATGGCACTAAAAATATTGGAACAAACGATTACATTGAATAAGCCACAAAAATTAAAAGTGCCCATACAGCAATTAAATACCATTATGATAATTATATTTATAAGTGGAGGTTAGACTACGTAAGCGAATAGATAAAAGATAATAAGAAAAATCAATTTGAAATATAAGCCTCAAGGCATCCAAAACTGAAAGAAGTTATAATTAAATTTATATAACAATCACCTTCCTGACATTACATTTATACAACGTTTAAGTACCAAAAATGGTTAAAAATGAAGAAAAGTCCACAGTATATATTATTTATCATAAGGGAAAAAAGGTATTAGAGTTTTATCATATAAGAACTGAGATCAATTTAAAAAAAAAAAACTACAACCCTTATTTTCCGTAAATGATAAATGTTTACGGAACCACCGTATATGAAATCTTAATTACTATGAACGATCAAAATTTATGTATTAAAAATGAAAACAATTTAAATACAATAGATAACACTTCATTTTACTCAATTTTTAATATTTCTGTAAGGATAAATAAATACCTGTCTTCAATATCCTCTATGATTAATAAATCTATGAATCATTTCTTATCTTATCGACCACTTCGTGTCTCACCTTTATGACTCTTCTTAACCAATGACGTCACAAGCACTCAGCTCGAGTCTTACGTGATTTTCTATTGGAAATTTTGATCCCACTGTCCTTTCTGTTTTCTCTCTTTCGTCCCATCTTTGAGTTGTTTACCGAAAAGATGGATTTTTTCTTTATAGAGCATATTTTTCTTTACTTTTGACGTTCCAGATTGTTTTTAAATCCAAATGTTTTATGAAAAGAATAAAGTAATGAAGTTTGGCTGCTTTCCTTCAAAATGCATTCTATTCAGGACAAGACAGTATATTCATAAAATGCCTCAGCATTAGAAAGCTCTTAAATGGTATTATTATTTGTTCAAAAAAATTAGGGATATTTTTAAAAAGCATGATGCATCTTATTAAATCTTAATTTTACGAACAACTGTACAGGGTTATTCATAATTCCATATAAGGTTTCGGAGCCCTGTAATAAGAATACTTAAGTGATTGCAGCAAAATATATATATATATATGAAAGAATACAAATTTATTAACATATTTTACATATTTTTTAAATGAGAGCTCCTGGGCAAATTACGTACATCAATGCAAAATGCCGCGTCCTGCCACATTATACTCAATATAATGCTATTAAAGTTATTAACAACACGTACTACCCTTTCTGTGTTGTGTATACAAACTAGTATTTACTTTAAGGAGGTATTATGAAGGGAAAGAAAATAGAAATTGTGGAGAAATATGTTTCATCAGTCCATACCTATAATATAGATTACTTCTTTGAGTTCTGTACTCTTTATATCTCCCTCTCTGTGTATGTTCTTTGTCTCTGCTTATGTAAACTGTAGAAATCAAGTTTCCGAAAACAAATTTTGCTAGAAATAAATTATAGTTTTAAAAAAACTAAAGAACACGCTTTATACTGATTCGAACTAAAAAGTAAAAAAATAATTCTTAGTATAAGAATAAAATGATGAACGATAAAGTGAATGTCATTGAGGTTAAGAACATGGGGTGTTCTTTAAATATATCAATTGTTATAGTTTTTAACTTCTATTCCAAAATGCCGAGTTAGTGTAAAATTGTAGTGCAAAGCACCCCACGCTTTTACCTCAATGACATTAATTTTCTCGTTCATCAATTATTCTTATATTAAGAATTATTTTTTTACTTTTTAGTTCAAATCAGTGTAAAGCGTGTTCTTTAGTTTTTTTTAAACTATCATTTATTCATTGTTCTATTTATCCTTCAGTTTGATATTTGGAGCCGGAATTACGTAGCTAGTACAAAAAGTTCAATTTAAAAAAATATAATGTACCATGTTTTTATAACGAACACAAAGTATCATATTCCTCCTTTTCGTTCTCTTTTCTTTTTTCACATTTTTATACATTGTCATCTACTTCTGAGTTATGGTCCAAATTTCAAATCTGTAGCTCATCGAAAAGTCACACAGTTTAATCAATTACAAAATTCTAACCGGACAGACATTCAAGAAAGCGAGTTTATAAAAGCATGCTAATATAAAATGTCCATCGTATTATCCCCTTTTAAACGTATTGCTATAATGTTAATTCGTATCATCACTTCTAAACGTATTGACTTATAAAA